>JAUMHF010000024.1:2316222-2343471 GCA_032359275.1 Microctenopoma steveboyesi | reverse complement strand
CTGCTGGAGGTTTCTTCCTCTTAAAGGGAGTTTTTCCTCTCCACTGTTGCTTCAATGCTCGCTCAAGTGGGACTGTTAGGTTTTCTCTGTACATATTTATATAATGTGTAGGTCTTAAACCTCACACTGTAAAGTGTCTTGAGATAACTTTTGTTGTGAACTGGCGCTATATACATACATTTGAACTGAATTGAATTAAATTTTGCGTGTAGCAGAGGCTGCTTTGCTGTCGCTGCGCATGTTTGTTTACCTCTGGTCAGCTGGCACCGAGAGGGAGAGGGAGGGGTGGGGCCCCGTAAAGGGGGTTTGTGAGAGCTGCTCACAGTGCTGCTGTCAATGACATGTTTTCAGTCTCACTACTGCTGTTCTGATGTGGTTCAATTTGGTCCTCTGGGGCCCCCTTGGCCATGAGTTTTAAAGTTAATAGTGAAACTGAAAAAAGTGTGAATATGTATCAGTCAATAAACACATTATTACCATGCAGTATAAATATAAATGCACACATTCTTCGAAATGTTGTCAGTATAAATACATCCATCCAGCAAAATGCTTCGTTATTGCTGCCTACATGATAATTTCAGCATAACCTTGACAGGCTTTTCTTTATTCAATTTATACAACTCTGTCTTCACAAAGATTAATTCCTCTTAACAGGAAAGTACGAAACAGAATGCAATAGAAATATTAAAGATAAAATAAACGATTTAACTGCTAACCTCAAAGACCTCAAAGGACCCCAGCGGACGGAGGACAGGAGGAAACCGTGAAGGACCCTTGCGAACCTCAGTCACCCACCAGGAACGAACTGCTCAGGACCACAGAGGAATGTTCTGCACTAGCACAAAGCTGCAAACATCTCGGACCGGATCACATGCACAGATGAACACTCCCCAATTTAAGGTGTTATTGTAATTTCTTTATTGTGTTCTTTATTTATTGTGTTCTTCTTCTTTCTTCATATTTCTTACACTTCATAGGTCGCTGTTAGTCGTACAAGCATTTCACTGCATATTGTACTGTGTATTATTGTGCACGTGACAAATAAATCTGAATCTGAATCTGAATCTGAACCTTCAAAAGCTACAGTGATCAATGTGTAGCTTTATGACTGTGTGAGGTAGGTTAGCCTGAGCGGCGATGGATAAGAGGCAGACTCTAAGAACTCCCACAGATTTCCAAAGAAAAGCGCATTTAGTGGTATTCAAACGTATTTACAAAAATGACGAAAATAATAAAAAGAATTAACAAAAGGTCTGGTCTGTACACTCTGCTGTACTGTCGATCTGTATCGATCTCTCAATAGTTATTTTAGGTCATCAATTTGTCATGTCACCTCATCCTATCTCATATCTCATCTTCTGAGCTACCATGAAGCCTCTGCTTAAATAGAGCAGCCACTCCGGGTTAATCACTGTTTGGTGGTACCATTTCAGCTCCAGGGTGGACGCTTCGGTTTCTACCAGGACAGAACATGATTAATCCTACATTCTCTAAATACAGATGGGCTACAACAATATAAGATAAGTTATCTAATTGAATTTTAAAGCACTTCTAGATTTTCTACATCTCTCTCTATTTGAACAAATGAATTGGTGGGTTCAATCTCCCCCCTCTCCTTGGACTCTTCTAATGACCTTGTGATGATGTCACTAAGGTTTATAAAATAGGAATGCATTTTGGATTCCTCCTTTTGTCTGCTGGAGGAATGTAGTAAGTATTCTTGGACTCAAACAATTTCAATTACAATTAATAAACTGGATAAAAATGTGGTGTGCTCTTACCCACTTTGTCACAGACTGCCTCTCCATCTTTAAAGCTTTGTCACAGAAAATCAAGTTCACTGTGATCCAGTGGTCTGAGGATTTTATCACTTTCCATGGCAACGCCCCCATTAAAGTGTTGTTTCCCCACAATGTCCCTGAACACGCCAACCACCATCAGAGTGACTAGCTAATGAGAAGTGAAAGTAGAGCTTAATGGTCGCCAGGTGCACGTATTAATCTGCCTGTACAGTGTGTGGACTTAAAGAGGGGTCATGAACGTACAAAGCCTCACTGAGTAGAAAAGGTTATGTTTACCTCCAGCTAAGTGATAATTACCCTTTGGCAGTCCTGTAGGCAGAACGAGAACAACAAGCCTATTAGGTCTTACTAGTTACATTTTTAACACTTCTACTATTCTAAATACACACAGAGGATACTCTAAATATTTAAAGACAAACATGCAAGTTCACAAGACAGGAACTTCTTTCTGTATTTGCTCCCCCCCATGGTGAACACTTGAGCAGAGAGGACGTTACAAAACTCGAATAGTCATACAGCACCAGTGAAAGTGTGAGTCAGATTGTGCAAAGAACATGAGGACTAATAACAATTGTGTGTGTTTGCCCTCTCTCTCTCTCTCTCTCGCTCTTTTTCTCTCCTCCTGGTGCACCTGTGGGTTGTCTCGCCTGAGCGGCAGCTCGATTTCTGATTGGACCGGCACGGCTCCCGCCGCACCTAACACACCTGCACCTCGTCTCAGAAGATCTTAACGCACTGAGGATTCAACTCGATGGCGTGAGATTGTATCCCAGTTACCTTTGTTAAATCTGTTGATCCTTTGGTATTGTAAAATACGCCCTGTTGACCGTGCAATAAATGCAGATTCCTGTTTTTCCTCTTACGATGTGGAACTCTTATGTTACTTTCCTTACCCCAGCGAGCTGAGGGGCGTGATGGAGGCTCAGGACCAGCTTGAGAGGAAATACGTCAGTAAGAAGGAAGAGCACTGAGCTCTGGAGATGCAGAGCTACATGAGACTGTCCAGAAACACTGGCACCTTTGATCCAAACAGGTCAAAGAGCTGTCAGTGTTTAACTGTGTGAATACATAAGTTAAATGTTATTAGATCTAGTTGTGTATGTACTCTCTGTGTTTATGTTGGCATATGTGCAGGCTGGTGGAGGGAGACATTTTCAGGATAGGGATGCACCTTAAGGACATCAAAGTAATGATAATGATAAAATGTATGTGAGCAGATTTCGCAACCCCACTTGTCCACATCCGTGACAGAGATGCTGCATGAGAAGCCCAGTGCTCTTTGCAAGTCCACACCAGCACCCTCACAACCATTGCATGAGGTACTCACAGACACATCTACCACAACCCACGACACATTCTTACAAAGTTAAATAGGTGGATTAAGGTTTAATACAACAGAACTTCGATAAATACTAATACTAAGATAAATGAAAGCTAAGAGCAATGTAGATAATATGCAACACATTTTAATTATACAGAGAAAACAAGAATCCAGGTGCAGCATAGATTTTCTTTCTAGCTGTGTAATTAACAGACAAAAGATTTAAAATATAAATGTAAGATGAAAAAGAGTATAGGAAGACAGAACAGAGGAAGTTGCACTGGTGCGCATGTCTTCATTCCCTTATCATGACAGTTCTTCAGGTTGACCATGACTTTGAGCAGACTTTGCATTTTTTGACAAAGTGCCTCCCCAACTTCGATGGCCTCACGTTTGTCCATTTCCGCCTGTGCCCTTACTTTACTTTACTTTACTTTGCTTGGCAGACACTTTTATCCAAAGCTACTTACAAGGAGCTAGCGCTGGGTGTCTGGCTCAGGGACACACCTGGTAGGGGATAGATTAGGAGTCAGACGGGGTTTGAACCTGCAACCTTCTACATCCCAGTCTGACGCCTAACCCATTGAGCTACCAGGCCACAATTGTGTCCTCAGCATTCTCTCCCTCTCAAGGGTTTGAATAAGCTGAGAGACCTTTCTGCTTTTCTTCTTCCATCCTCGTGCCAAGGGTCTGTTTTTCTGGTGAATGACCTCCTGAGCCATCTTTCAACTCTTACAGTTGTTGGCAAAGAAACTCCAGGACCTCAAATTCTTTTAAGCTTGTCAGTTTCAGTTTGATCCTCTTCAATTTTTATTTGAAGACCATCTTTTTCTTGTTTTACTACTCTAAACCTTTTTGTCATTTGCTCAATGTTCTTTTCCATTTTGGCATTGTCAGAGCATGTCTTGTTACATTTAGCAAATCATCTACTTCTTTGCAAAGTGTTCCTTTGACAGCCTCAGTTTTGTCTGCCTCTACCTGGGCCCTTAATTTTTTTTCCATTCTCAATGATCTGGCTTAGCTTGAGAACCTCTTGATTGAGGCTTTTCACCTTTGTTTAAAGCTCAGCATTGAGCATCTGGAGTGTAACTGAGGGCTCGTGTGAGATGTTGTATATTTCCAGTTTTTGCATAAGTTCATCTGCAATGTCAACAGCACCATCCGCTTTGACTTCTGCTTTGGCCCTCAGCTCTTTTTCTATCTGGAGTTGTTGGTTTAGCTTGATCATTTTTTGGGAGAGATCCTCTCTCTTCTTTTTCTCCAGTTCAAGCTCAGCGGCAAGAATCTGGTACTCAGCTGAAGACTTCACCTTCACTGAATGACCTCTCTGAAACTTATCCTTGAGTTTGTCAATTTCTTGACTCAGGGCCATGCTCTTCTCCCTCTCCTTTGTGAGCTTGGCTTTGTAGTGCACCTGCACAGCAAAATGTTTGCCACAGATTGCTGTGATCTCATTCTTTAATGACTCACAGTGGTCTATGTTATGACCAATAAATGTAAACTACTTTAGAATTCATTTATTTAATTATCAATGCAGAAAAATCAGGTGATTAATCGCTGATTCATTTAGTTTTTTTTTCTAGTCATACTGCTGCCCTTGAATTGGCAGGAAATAGATTGGAGCACCCAGTAATATATAGTATTATCCTTTTAATTACAGGCTCCTTATTCATTAATATCTTTAGTTTTTATGTTTTGCTTTTACAAAAAGATCAGCTGACAATTTGTTTGTGCTCTCATAATAGACATGTTCTCAGCCCTACCGTGGGAGGATCATATTTCAGGTGCAGCATTGGTGTTAGTGTTTAGGTCTGTGTAAACAGGTTTTCTTCTCTGTCTGGTCTATTAGCCCACAGCATTCTCTGGAGGATCTGAACATTCAGAAACCTGAGGATGAGGAGGGGAATAAAGAGGAGAGGAGCTCAGTCAGACTAGATCTAGCTCAACCCCAATACAGGAGTGGACGCCTGAAAGGTCCGTGTCAGTGTGTCTAAGCACCCATATACATTTACTGTCCATTTTTTAATGTATTTTCAGTCCAATATGAAACAGTTACTCTTAGTAAATAATGACTTTTATTTCATAGTCTCAATTACTATTTTTTTAGTTTAGTTTTAGAAAACTAAACTCCTATCCTTTCATAGCTTCTCAGTTCCACAAACTAAACAATTTGTCAGCAGTTAACTTTTTTCATTAACAAGCTCCAAATGCTTTGATTGTTGAAGCAGCTGTAGCACACAGGATAGCGTCTTGAACCTAGAAGGAGAATATGTGAGTGGAGGTCTCCTGTTCCTCTGATGCACACAGACACTCAGACACCCACAGCCTCATCGCCCTACTCTGTACGTATGTTCATCTAAAACATTTAGTGTTTGTTGCAGCTGAGATGTTGCTTGAGTTACAGTGGTGTGTACAATACACAGACTATTTTATTTGAGCTGATGTTGTGTTTTCTGTGTTGTAGAGGATTGTGAGCCCATAGACATACAGTGGATTTGGGAGTCCTTTTTTATTCAATCAGGATCTGGGCTATTTCAACTAAACCTGCTTTCAGAGAGATAAAATTCTACATAAACATTCTCCACAGTCACTACCTTTGCACATGGTACTATGGCTCCTGCTCCAATTTGGAGACAGCCATCCATTCAGTCTCTAAGACCAGCCAGTTGAGGGTAACTCCCCACACATCTGTCCAAGAATGGCGTTCAGTAAACTGTAGGATGGAGAACACCACTAAAGAGTCTTCAGAGCGGCTACAGGGTGAGCTAACCCCCATCAGAAGGAGGTTTCATTTTTATTCTTATCTTATCTGTCCGCACTGACATGTTAAACTCTTCCCTACAATCAACAAAATAGGATCTGATTCCAACCTGCCTGCACAGATCTGGCACTACATATCTGCTGCTGAAGACAGCATCATGGATACAGAAAAGAGATGCAGCCAGTCATACTGCTGCCCTTGTAATAGGCAGGAAATAGATTGGAGCACCCAGTGTATGTGGACTGCTGTAAGGTCAAATTTTAGGCAGTTGTTTCACCAGTGCTACCAAATTTCGTCTTATATTGTAGCCTGTAAAATGAATATCTGTGCTTGTGTTCACTGAGGCTATTCTGGCCTTGCAGTCTAAGGTGTCTAGGCTGAAGAAGGACATCAAGGAGGGCTTAGACCAGCTGCCTCACCTAGCACAGAAGATGGACTATCACACCCCCAAATACAAACAGTATTGTCAGGAATACAGGTCTAGAGCTCTAGGTCTAGGGCAGCATGTTAGCTCAGTGGGTTAGCTCAGCGCCTTCCAACCTAAGGGTTGAAGCGCGTTAACTTTAATTAACTTAATTAACTTAATGTGAAACGTTTAATGCGTTTTATTGCAGTTTTTTATTTCCTGTACTCTAAGACCTTAAACCTTAAACTCATGAGAAGCTCTGAAGGGGGGCAGCATTGTGCTATGCTGGTGTTTGGCCTGCCGGCAATGATTAGCCAAAGAAGAAGAATTAGTGATACTACTTCAGCTAACAGACACCAGCATGGACAAGGACGAACCTTTGGGTGGAATGTTTTACTTTAAGAAGTTTACTGACGGCTTGCTTAAGTTACCACAGAAGCAATACGTCTCTGGTGTATTAGCTGACAGCAAAACACTCTATGTCTATGAATCTATGTCCACGGGACCTCGGCAGCACGTGGGCGAATAACAAAACCTGTGAGTGAAAGGTTAACTGTTTCCTTGGTTGTTTGGATAACTAAAAACCGCCGACCAAATAGCATAGTAGAAGATGACGGACTGAGAGAAGTCGTGCTGCATCAGGAGATGTGTCTTACAATTTACCCTCGAGAGGAACAATTGTGTCAAGATTGCACACTTTGTATGAGGACCAGAGGGCTCAGAGGTCCAGCAAGTAAGGAATGTTGCTCTCAGGTGACCACTGGACTTCAATGAAAAACGATAACTACTAACTCCAGTACATTTTATTGATGATGACTGATAATTCAATTCATCTTTATTTGTATAGAGCCAAATCATAACGAAAGTCATTTCAGGGCACTTTACATAGCAAGGTTTATATGTAAAAAATATTGCAGAAATCCCAACAGTCCCGTTTGAGCAAACACTAGGCAACATTGGAGAGGAAAAAACTCCCTCCAAGAGGAAGACACAATGTTAACATGTAATGATGTCATGATGACAGAACCCTCGAAGGTTTTTTTCCAGGAGAGAACCTGTGGTAAAAGATTGAAGAAATCTGTTAAAGTTCTGTTTGAATTTAAGCATACACTCTTGTATTTATTTATTATACGTATTTATTCTGCATTTAGTTTATTATATTTATTAAATCTCTGTTACAATATATATAAAATTAAAAACAATTTAATTGTAACCAGGCTACCGATGAAGAAATTGTGATTAATCACAATTAATTACAGATAACTTTGCAATTTTTTAATCATCTGTCGTCAATCAGCCTTACAATTATATAATTAAAGAATAGAAAACAATTATGCAATATGCATTTTTGCACCTGTAATGTCTCTGTCATCTCAGTGCTCAACTGTCTTCAGATGCTCTTTTGGCTGTTTATGTCCACTGACTGAATGCTTTTCTTAGGCACAAACAAAAATAGCTATGTTACTGGTAAGTCTCTCTCCTGCTGAAACTTACAGATTGAACTTTGAGATTGAATTTCTGAAAGATCTGCTGTATCAAAAATTACACACGTCTATGTTCAGTTCGATGAATAATTTGATGTATCTACACAATGTTTGCACATTGAAATGAAAACATGGTTTGGGGTAAAAACTGAATACAAATTCACAACTGAATGCAAACAATGTCTTTTTAATCTACAGATTGATGAAAGGTTGACAGAAGACAATGTTGTTGTCCATCAAATAACTCATAAGACTGAGTGAGGTGACTGAAGCTGACCCAGGATTCTTTTTTGCAATATATATATATATATATATATATATATATATATATATATATATATATATGTGCATTTTTTTCTGGTTCGTTTAGAACATTGGCTAAACGTGCTTACAGGTTTTATCTGCCGCAGTGAGCTAACCTAAAAATATCCCACGAGCTTAGTTGAAAACACTGTGTCATCTTTAAAAAAGCTTTATTTATTGTTGAGTTTAGTTTGATGCCTCTCTAATTCTTCTAATCTGGCTCTCTCTAATTGTTCCCAGTGAATGTCTCACTCCTATTTGCTGCTTTATGTGATAAATATCTACCTTTAAGCTTTTTATCCTATAAACTGAATCTCAAATTTGTTTCAAATGAAGGAATTTCATTTTTTAATCCCTCATTTAGCAACTTGCTAAACAATTTTTTTAACTTGAATTAAAGATGCAAATATTCCTAAGCTATATGACACAGCCAAAATGTTTAACAGATATTTATATTTATTCTAAGAAGAACTCAAAGAGACAGAATTCATAGAAACTATAGCTATTCAGTCATTTGAGATCAGAGTTTGACAGATGTAAATAAAGGCAATAACTCTAATTTAGCCACGAACACCAGTTCTGTGTTTTTTTCCGTTATTACTTTCTGCTGTACGTTCTTGTTGGTGGCCTGTTTAGGTTACATAGTGACACTTCTGCTCTTCAGTGCTCTACAATAAAATATAGATCACTGACGTGTCTGTTAGACAGAAAGGTGTTATGGACTTAAACAGTATGATAGACACAGATAGCTCTATTTCGTCTAAGGGCTTGAAGATCAGACAACGGGAAATGAATCCATCAAGGGATCTGTCAGCTCCAGGCTTTAGCATTAAATTCCTGTTCCTGTGTTCAGTTTCAGTGTTTGACCATTTGCTTGAGGGTTGTTTTGAATCCCTAAACTTTGGAAAGTTTATAAGCTCCTTTCACAATCACCTCTTGTCTAAGCAGATGACAGCAGCATCTGTATGGTTGGGGTTGAAATCTGGAGTGCTGGGTCTCTATTTTCCAATAAACAAACTCAAAAGTGTTTTCATTTACTACTATTTAATGCACTGACATTTACAATTACTTGCCACTGTCAACCTCAGCTTATTTTCACTTCGGCTACTTGGCAATTCCTCACTGATTTCTCCTGTCTCGTCTAGAACCATCAACTGGCATTTAAACTGCTCCTCTCTCTGTGGAGCTACACTGTACTGCTGTGAAATGCAGTGTGCACTTGGAGGTTTTCTGTTTTGGGGAAGTGCTGGGTTGAACATCTATAAATGCATCATATGTTTTGCAAATTCTGACTATTTTGAGTGTTGGCTGTTCTGCACCTTGCAGACCACAGGAGTACAGGGCACACTAACGTCATGTATGGCTATGAAGTGAATGTAAAACAGGGGCAGAAAACCAGTCAGTGTCTGCCTCACGCAGGGCAACACATCTCCGTCGCATAGAGTTGATCAGGTTGTTGATTGCGCAATGTTGCTCCACTCCTTTTCAATAGCTGTGCGAAGGTGCTGAATATTGGCAGGAACTGGAACTGGAACGTCGTATACGCCGATCCAGAGCATCCCAAACATGGGTGACGTGTCTGGTGAGTATGCTGGCCATGCACGAACTGGGATGTTTTTTTAGAAATTGTGTACACACCCTTGCAATATGGGGCCGTGCGTTATCATGCTTCAACATGAGGTGATGGTCGTGGAATAAATGGCACAACAATGGGCCTCAGGATCTCGTCACTGTACCTCTGTGCAGTCAAAATGCCATCAATAAAATGCACCTGTGTTCGTTGTCCATAACATACGCCTGCCCATACCAGAACCCTACAGCCACTACGAGCCACTCGATCAGCAAACAGCTCACCCACACAACGCCACACACGCTGTCTGCCATCTGCCCATTGAAAACCGGGACTCATCAGTGAACAGAACGCCTCTCCAACGCCATCGAACTCAAGTCGGTTACGACGACAAACTGCAGGTCCAGACCCAGATGAGGACGACGAGCATGCAGATGCGCTTCCCTGAGACGGTTTCTGACAGTTTGTGCAGAAATTCTTTGGTTATGCACTCTCAATATTTGAGAGTCATGGGTCTTTTCTGTATTTAGTAAAAGTTTCAGATGTTTGAGTTGAAAACAAAAGTGTTACATTTATATTTTTGTTCAGTGTAGTTTCAATATTATTGTGCTGCATCCTGCTGAATGACAGCTGGAGTAACATATACTACTCACAGTCTATTTATTTCACTGAGCCTAACATGACCTTTTCCATTATTATTCCAACATGTCTCACTTGATTTTTGCAACCACAATGCATGCGCTGTAGGTTACATCAGTGTTTACTGCATGTATGTATATATATGTATAAAGTGAGTGTAAATCCTCTGTGCAAACCATGAGGAAACAGCACAACAAAATAACATAATTTAGTGTTGTCCTGTTAACCATGTAATAAGTTCAACTAAAAACGATTAAAAATAAAGAAAAAAATTATGTTTTTACTCCAAACTTATAATAATATAATTTGTGTAACGTGTCTTCAGACAGTATGGTGCTGTTACAGACAGTGTAAAAAAGTTCTGTTTTACAGGAGACGGCCATTCTGGAACATATCAGTGTATTAAAGTGGGCAACTGTAGTAGCCTTAGAAAATGGTAAACTTCAATCTGAACAGAAGAGGTCTTAATAATAATAATAAATAGCAAGTTGCCCCCAGACAAAGGGCGTAAAATGCATGCGGCTGAGTTTTTGTATTGAAACCGGCTGGAGATGTGCAAACATTTCACAGTACTTCATGCTGAAATAACACATGTGGCAGGTAGTCTTCTGCCTTTGAGGTCCACTTCACCGGCCAAACATTATTTGTTGTACCCTGGGTGCAACATTTATCAAACAGAAATGAGGCGACGTGTTCCTGCCTGCTGTAGCTCTGTCGCTGCATTTTTCACTGCCGATTTCTGCCTTGTTTTGCAGGTATAATTTGCCTTCCAGCAGTGAGTTCAGCTAATCTGAGATACAGACTACACCCTTTAATAGTATGAGCAACTTATGGACTCTGTATGAATTGCATTTGAGCTGTGAAACATTTTGTAAGCGGGCAAACTGTACAAATGCAGCATGTTCTTTTTTGCATGGAGAATTGTGCGTTTATGCCTGTACACATTCTTGTATTTATGCACCAGAACTCAGTACAATCAATCAGGTATTCATCAGGACAGTAAATACTTGAGCCTTTAAGTTGCAATAAAGTGAACATTCAAGACAGTAAATGAAGACTATTATAATAATAATAATACAATAAAATTGCATCAATTTCTTCTGAATAATGAGGGCGAATGACTCCTGCTGGAGTCTGTATTTGAGAGATGCAGGGCAATCTTTCCCAAAGCTCTTCAGTGTAGATAGAGCAAGGTACAATTACGAGTAGAAAAACACAGTCAACATTATTTATTTACAAGTCTTTTTATTAATAAAGTGACAATAACGGAGCAAAACAACATTCTACGGAAGGCACAAGAACATCTGCTTAATGAAAGGATTAGACAGGTCAGTGCTGTGAACAGTGCTCTGAGCTGTACATTGGGGAAAACAAACAGCCCTCACACAGGAGGATGGCTCAACACAGAAGGAGCAACTCCTCAGGGCCAGAATCAGTGGTGTACCTCCATCTGAAGCAGCACAAAGCACACTCATTGGACCTGGTAGCTCAAAGACTTAAGCGTCAGACTGGGATGCAGAAAGTCACAGGTTCGAAGGACAGGGGTAGGGGATGGTCTAGGAGCCAGACGGGGTGTCTGACTCCTAGACCATCCCCTACCCCTGTCCTTGAGCCAGACACCCAGCGCTAGCTCCATGTAAGTTGCTTTGGATAAAAGCGTCTGCCAAGCAAAGTAAAGAAAAGTAAAGTAAATACTGGACAGAGAAGACATGTGGTTCAAGAGAGGAGTTAGGGAAGCTCTACATGTGCAAATCAACAACCCCTCACTCAACAGGGGTGGAGGTCTCAGGCACAATTTATCCTCCACCTATCATGCTGCCCTTTCATCCATCTCCAGGAAAATCAGGTCCAATTCACACAACCACCAGGAGGGCCACCCTTAATGCCCCACTTAATGGGTGCAGGAGCAGCTGCCAGGGGTGGAGCTGTTACATCCACCCCCTGCCATTGTTTCACTTAACGAGCCCATTCAAGTCAGGTTTGAGGTGAAAGTAACCTGGAGAATAAATTGGTTCATAATAAAAAACGTATTATACATATTTAACACAGGATAGATAAAATGCCTTAGAGGCAACACACTTATAATTTAATATCTCAGAGTTTAGAAAGGTGCTTCATGCTCAAAACACGAGAAAAGGAAATATCTGCTGGATTTGTTTTGGAAAATATAATAAAATCAAGTAACAAATACACATACACTCTCTATACAGTGTGAATATAGAGGGAGTGAAAAACAGGCGAGCAGGAAAGTAAAGGAACCTCTTAGAACAGGAATCACAGAGGGGACAGATATAATCTATAGTTAACATGTTCACACTCAGAGAGTGTTGAGTTAGAGTTGAATATATGTTAATATGCTGATATCCAGTGCTCTCACTGAATACCACACCTGATGCTAAGAGCAGTCGACAGAGAGGATCCATTAAGGAGACATTCTTTGTTGTTGACTTTCATATACGTGTCGTAATTCAAACTACTCGCTGGAGATGATTTTGCCGCATAGAAGTTGTGAGTAACTGGATGGTTAAATATGTCACACTGTGGACACAGGTTTATTCTCAACTCAAGTCACACAGGTAAGTAGTGAAGAAAACATTAGATGTAATGAGACTGTAAAATGTATGTGATATTCTGATCTGTGGTTGATTCAGACGCTTGTGTTTTCTGTAGTGCTCTCTAGGAATCCAGCTGAGTTCCTGAAAGGACAGTTAACGTGTGGTTTGTCTGCACAGGTATTGGAGAAGCCACAAAATAAATTGCAGCGACCAGTTTTCAGACTTGCTGTCGGCTGCTGCCTTTTCACTGACATTTTAAAGTCTTTACTACAAAGCTCAATATTTTATTAATGCTCAGGCTGATACTGTCTTAATGCCACCCAGAGGTTCCTGCAACGACAGACTGTTCTCTCAAATGCCACAGGACACAACACAACATTTTACTAAGGTAAAGAAAGCTGCTGTTTGGATTAGCTCACTACTTACCTGACGTGCTCTGTTTGGGTTTTTTTTACACATTTTTTCACAACCACTTAAAATGGGATTTTGAAATTAATGACATTGATGAGAAATAGGTTATTAGTTTTTCTTTAACATGCACTGTGCTGAATCTTTGCTAGAATCCTATTCTCTGTGGACATAAGAATTTGTGAAGCCGTGTGATGCAATAGATTAACATTTTTGTTATGCTGATAGCACACATCTGGAAAGTTCGGAGGCTCTGTAATTAGAATGCAGTCTATTCACGAGTCTCCTTGATCTTCCATTTGTTAAACATTACATACAGTTTGTTCGAACTCTGTGACGTGTCGGGCCAAATGGAACAAGGTCTGCTTACTCTTCTGTGTCAGCATCATTTTCAGTGAGAAAAGATACAGATTTATTGTCAATGGTTTATGGTTTTTTGAAAAAAAACATTTGACCATGAAAGTAAATTGTGCTTAACCTCAAAAGCAACACACCAGAATAGTTGCATCCCAGCCCTCTGCCTTAACCACTGAGCTACCAGGCTGCCATGTAGAGATCAGCATCATTTTTACTGTGATGAACGTGCCGATGTTCTGTACATGGACAACAGTTACATGTGAACATCATCAAGCTGGCTTTCTGTTGTTGATGCTGCAGGAATTGGCAGCTCCAGTCCTCCAGGGCTGTTCTGTTTGTCGTCCAACAATCCCTAACCTGCATACTGATCACTGGGTTCAGATGTGTTCAGTCACTCGTAAGCTGGAAGATACCAGTTCACTTTGTCTTCCTTCACTCCAGCCTCATCTGATTAATTTTGGCCCTTGAGGACTGAATCGTACTCCTGCCCTAGCAGCAACGAGTGTTAAAATTTCTATTTAACATGTGACAAGAGAACTGGGTCCTGTGTGAACCATGTTTGCTCACACACGCTCATTAACATTTTACTGAAGCAATGTGTCGTCCAGCTGTGAAACGTTCCTGAATCTTCAAACTAATCAACAGAAAAGGAAATCCACTTATTATTCCTAAAACTCCGTGGCACGCGGTTCTGCTTCAACAAGGGTAAGAACTAAGCTTTCATAAGTGGAGGAAAAATGATTACATTCCCATGGCAATGATTTCTACTCCCATTAAAGCTGAATAAATGTTTTATTCAGAAGCCCCCAGAGAGCCTGTGATGGTTTTCTGACTGACTGACTTATTTTCCTGTTGCAGCACAGAACAGTTTGGACTAGAGATTCATTTTCTACCAGTGAGCACCTTTCTCCAGTTTATTTCTCCAGTGTCCATTATCGACTCATCGACCTGCACAGCAAATTTCAACATAAGTGTTTTATTTTGTGGTTGGACTCCTGTTTATAATTCTCAGTTCCCTCACTATTTACATATTGTTGGCTTCCTCTACAGGCTGTTTTTTATCTTCCCCGTTTTCCATGTCACACAGACCATCACACCCGTTCACTCCCTTATTAGTGCTATTTGAATGCAGGACAGAGTGCTCTGGTAAAGGTCAACCAGGCATTTCACGTCCAATGGTTAGACAAGACCTGGCACGAACGGCCCACCTAAACTGATTGATGGGCTGTTGTTTAGTCAGTTTGTCTTCCATCTGTCTTTCTGCATATGCAACCTTTGCATTGATCTAAAATCTACACAATTAGCATGCCTGTTATTGCTTAGATTACTGGCCCTGACTGTGATGTTTATCTTACTCACCACACGTGTCTGACTCCTTCTGCTGCTTTAGCTGGGAGACAGTTGACATTTTACCCACTTATCATGAGTATAATAGCTCTGGATCATCAACAAAACTCGAGACAAAAGATTTGTTTTGACCCAGTGACCCCATAGGACATTTTCTGATGCCATGTGTGGTGCCTTTCACTGGAATAAAAAGAATTGAAGGTTTCCTTCAGGTCTCCTTCAGCACTGAATGCAGTATTCCCATAGCAAACAGAAAGCTTCAGGATTTAACATGATGTTTACTTTGTCAGAATAGGAAAAACACACAGTTGTAAGTTGATTTCATCCATGTCCAGAAAAACAGTTTTTCTAGTTAAACTAAAAATCTGCAAAAAAGGTCAACACTGCGTTCATGTCTCTGCAGCGTACGTTCGTGACTGGATGCATCAATTTGTCTGTCCGTCTTCTTGTTCCAATCTTTAGGACGTTTCTGAAAATTGTCCTAATGTACGCACCAGGCATTCATCACTCAACGATGAACTGAACATACTTTGTTGTCAAAGGTAGAGGTCTTAACATCTTCCCAGCTTTACAGCACTCTTAAGAGGAATGAACCACATCAGGTAAAAGAAAAGGTCACACGTGGTGGCAAAGCTGCAGATGATCATTTAGCCATTCTCCTATTTCTCTCAGTGTTTTAACACCTTTCATCTCACTCTTCTGTTGTTTCACTGTTATTTTTCTTTCTCGTGGTGTCATTTGAACCACTAAAAAAATCCATTCAAATGTATGACTATGTTTAGGACTAGGACACACTGTGCACCTAAAACATCACAAATACCAAAACGCACTAGTCAAAGTGGGACTGGTTTTTATACTTTTCTGTCCAGATCAAATGAGCTGTTATTAAGTATTGTATGACCAGATGCTACATTATTCTGCCTCTAACACACAAAAGCTCACAAATGACTGTAGTACACATCCTACTAAAAGTGTGTTTATTTGTTCAATTACTTAACAACAACAGCGGCGGGAGCAGCAATAATACTGAATAAATCCACAACAGACATTTTTCAATAGCACATAAAAACATGTTCCTAACAGTCTGTACATAGTCAAGGAAGGTTTCCTGATACACATGTATATACAGGACTTTGTGTGTTAATGTGTTGAAAAGGTTCAGTTATGCAGTTTCATGGTTCTAGTCAGACTGAAGCTTTTTTGACCTCATGTTCTCACTGGATTTTGAGTCTTTTGTTAGTGTTTGTTTGCTCAGGTTCAGGATTAATCAGTAGTTTAGGTGAAGGATTATTATAAGGTATTATTATTTCTCTGTAATGTAGTTGAGATTCTCTTGTTTCCTTGGGCTTATTATTTCTCCCCTTCAGCCACTAGATGTCCCAGTAACCTGCCTCTGTTCATCCACTTACCCACAACTATGTTTTCATTAACCTAACTTACATACACAATAACGTCTTGCCAGGTTCATGTAAACTTTTCATTTTTACGACTTAAGAATACATCAAAGAATTATTCGTATTCTTATTATTGCATGTGGGAGGGAGGCTGGAGGATCGGTTTTACATCAGTCTCCAGTCTGTGTTCACTTCTTTATCGTTCTCGCACGCAATAAGGGGGAGTGTAAAAAATCACGAGCTGGCAGGCAGCTGGTAAAAGATGCTATTGATCAGATGTCAGATTATAAAGACTTTGGGGTGATAGCTTTCATTCTTGTCACGTTAGAATCACGAATGCCCATTGATGTCACGTCTGTCTGCATTGGTGGAGACTGATGGCAGATTAGTAATTGTGCTTTATAAGTAGACTTGGAGGGGCGGCCTCTGACAACCACTGAGCCAGGCTTTTATTTTATAGGCCTTTCAGTTTTTTTGTTAAGAATGATGAATGCTTTCTAGGATATGAATCTTTTATTACTCAACAGGGCTGTGTTTCTATCGTTGTGTGTGTGGATATTATAAAACTACTGTAATTCGTAGCAGAAGTGAAATCAAAGTCTGCAGCACTAATTACACAGTTAAAAAATACTTGAAATATGCTCTATTTGAACATGGAGGAGTCCTGCTGAAGCCTCCAGTGACCCAGACTCACTGAGCAGCAGTGCACAGACAGTTCAACACTGGGGATCTTGTGAAACACTGAGTGATTAAAAAGGTACAGTGAAATATATTTTATAGATATTATATCTCTATAATATTTCTCTAATATAAAGATATTATATATTAGCATGTTCCACCTTAAGCTGTATTTTCACCCACAGGCCACATTATTTGATTTCCTTTTTCATTTGCCTCACTGAGCCTTGACTCTCTGCCTTGTCCTTTTTGTCCTCCGGGGTAAAGCTCCTCACAGTGATGAGAACAACACAGCCTTAAAAACACTAATTAATGTTTACAGAAATACTAAACAAGGAAGGCCTCCGAAATAAAAAAGAGGCTGTGAGAAACAGAAGGGACAGAGGCAAAAGGTAGAAAACCAGACAAAGACAGACAGTGGGAGAGATTTGACCAAGCGTGTGAGCAGCATGTCACTGCCCTGTCACTGGAGGTATGTAAACCAACACAGGAGGTAACCAAATCCAATTTCTGGGAATTTGCACAGCAAATTGTTTTGAGAGCCAACACAGGAGCTTAGAGATGGCTTTCCCACAGGTTTCCATGAGGGAGCCATCGCTCTCATTAGCTGCAGTCGGACAGAGGAGGGAAAGCAGTCAGACAGAGGGGCCGGGTCACGGTCAGGAGACCCCGAAACATTCCTCACTGCTGTTTCTTTCAGTTCACTTCTGCTCAGTCTCACACCAAAACTAAAAGCTAGAAAACGATCCACACTTTGCTGCAGAATAGTAGGAATGGAACAGAGTTGTGCAACAGGATTTCCAAAGCGTGTTTTCACCATCATGTATTTTTTCTTTTTATACTGTGAAAATGTAGGATCATTGCTGCTACAAGGCCATTTCCCACCTTAGAATTGAAGTTGGAGTCAGTAGTGACATTCTTTGAGTTCCTATTTTCTTTCCTTTTACACTGAATAGTTGAATAAATCCAGCTCGTTTCACTCTGTTGCCAATTTGTCCTTTGACGGTTTGAAGGAGCGTCTGTGCTGTGGATCCTCGATGTCTGTAATAATGTTGTCTGGAATGGAATATATCACTTTATGCCTATTTTTGGACTGTATTTTCATTTCAAATGTATTGCATAGTAAACAAGGTCTCGACAGGACTAAAATGTCACAATACACACTCTTCGAACATTATTCACAGCATGTGTACTGTCTTGAAGGTCTCTCAAGTTGCCGCTACTCATTCCGGAAGTACACAACCCACGGAGCATTATTTGAACAACAAGTTTTCTCCTGCTTTTCTAAATAAACCTGCAAAAAACAATGATGACCATTATCTTTTTTTATGTGCATCTGCATTTCTGCGGCTGCTTCACAATAAAAGATACCCCGTGGCTAAATGCTTTTTAAGTGAAGGAGTTTAGAATTACGATTAGCAGTAGCTTATTACAGCCTTTGATCAAATGACAGACAGTGGGTTACAGTCCGCAGCAGACTGCCATTATTGGTAATTAAGGCAGCATAATGGAGAGAGATGTAACAAATGCTTGCAAAGGTCTGCATGAGTCTCTCTTCTCTTCGCACTGTAATAAATTCACTCATCCAAAAAGGACTTCTCCCTCCCTCGCACTCGCACTGGTAGTTTCACCCATGTGTTTTATGACCTATACACAGCCGCTTTTATTTATGTTACAAGCCATAAAACCTCACGCTGGACGGGGCTGGGCTGGATGGTTATTCAGAGACTCAGTAACAGTGAGGGCTGAAAATGGCCTACAGCTGGAAGGTCATTAAAATTGACTGTTGAGTCTCAACTGGTCTGTACTTATGAATATATGTTTTGTTATATAAATTTATGTTTTGTTCTTGCAGTACAATAATAGCAAACAGACAACGTGATGAAAAAGCTAAAACAGTTGTTAAGCAAAATGAACCAACTGTTAAACAGTTATTTATCCAAGCTGTATTATCTTCATGATCAGAGTCAGTGGCACCTGGCTCCCTATGTCTGTCCATGGTCATCTCTGTCCTATCTGCTTTAGGAACACATGGACTATTTTCACCTTGTATTAATGAAGTCAAGTTTTTATTATAATTTTTAAAATATTTATTTGGGTCTCGTTTTTATTTATTTGTTATCTATAATCTTTATTTCAAGAATTTATGTTCATCAGTTTTATTCACATGTCATATTGCCCCTGTGATAAAGTTGTTAATGAACACTGAGCAATAATGTGGTTTTTCCTTTACGAGGCAAAGTATCGGTACCTGTATCGATGGAAAAGTACCCCAATGCGTTGGTATTGTACTGAAAGGATGAAAGTTGGTATCGCCCATCCCTGGTTTTAAGTCTAACAGGGTACAGTTTGTTTGTGAGAGCTTTTTAATTGAGGCAACCACCTGCTGTGGCTGAAAATCGTGCTGAAAGGCAAAAGTGTGAGAGAAGAGGGCACAAAAAGCTAAACTGTGAGCTAAAACCAGAAGCTCTACTGAGCTGAGGGACGTGTACTGTATCTCTGGAAGATTACGTACTTTTACTGGGTTATACTGATGTACAGTATCAAAATATTCCATTTACTGAAGAAGCTCCAAAAAGGATGCGACCGATTAAATATATCACGCGCTGACAGATAGTTATATCTTATATCAATATGTAGCAGAGAACCAAGATACCACATGCTCCCAGGACTTCAACACAACAGCTCATTCAGCCTCTTTAGTCCTTCTTCAGCTTAAACTGTGAATCTCATTTAAATGAACAGGAATCTGCATTAACACACGAACACGCTTATGTTTCATTCAGAGTAATGTTTGCAAACAACATCAGAAAATTCATTGTTCCACAGCCGGAGGTTGAAATAATGAGAACACGAGACATTAAAGCTTCTCCTTCCATTTGTTTTGATTTAATGTGGTACTTGGAGGGATTAGTGGCACTGAGCGACATCTCTCTGGTTCCTCTGTCACGATTCGTCATCATGAGCGTCACGCATCAGCATCGGCCAGGTTGCTAATGGCACTGCATCACTGCTCGCTGCCACAAGGCTGCCTGATGAACTCTCACGCCATTGAGTCTGACTCTGCAGCACGCCTAACTACTGTACCACAGATTAGTCCTGCAGGAATGTGTGAAGGTGAGAAGCCATGTGTGTGACAGACGAATAAAAATGGAGGGATTATGGTTCCTGGTACCTACGAAGCAGCTTTTTTTCCCATTTGTTGTCGTGCCCCTGTATGATTTCCAGAATGCCACATAAAATGGATGTGGATGGTCTAAAATGAGAAGTGTTTTATCATCTCTTCTGCTCTCCTCATAAAAGAACCAAAACAATTCTACTCTGCCTTTGCTTTGAGCTAAATTAGAGATTAGTTTTTTCATGTCACCTTGCGGGCATGGTAATCATGTCTACAGACTGCACACAGACTGTTTTTAGTTGTATCTGTGGAGTAACAAAGGGAAGAGAGTAAAGGAGATGAGAGATAAGCGAAGGAACATGAAAAAGAGCGCAAAGCTGCTTTTGCCTGAATCTAAATGGTTTCTGTTCTGATGTCTGTAAATAAAAAGCTCTTGTCTTGCTTGGACAAATAAATAAATTCAATGTGTGTGCACTTGAATGTCAGACTCCTGTTATAAACTCATTTAAATGCTGTCACTTGAAGTCCACTTACATTCCCACTTAAATAAAGAGTGGCACAAGAACAAATCAATCCAACCACAAGCAGAATAAGGGTGAATAAAAACTGAAAGATTAAAAAGCAATTCAAAATAGAAATAAAGTCATCTGCAATGAAAAAAGTAACACTGAATATTTACTGTTTACTATAGAGTGTGGCCAAAATGTGTGTGTCCAGGGTGGGCAACATGCCGCCTAACCCCAGTCCTATTTTATTATTAAAATATCTGCTGGCAAGTAGATCACACTGGGTCAGTGCATAAATCTGATTAAACACTGGTTCTATAAAAAAATCTATAATATCAATGTATTTTCCTTTCTTCTGATACCTGAAATAAAAAATAACACAGCATCACATTCAGATCCAGAATCTTTCCAACCACATTGTATTAAAGCAATTTCAACAGATTAGTGACTTTTAAAAACTACATACCACACCTGTCCAGGCTCCCAAAACACAGGCTACTGCAGAGATGATGTCAAATCAGGACTTTCTTCCCTGAAGTTGCTTTTTCTCTGCAGCAGAACATGAGTGGCCGAGTGCCTCGGGTGACAGTGGAGTGAGGTGCACTACGTTACCTTCCTCACCTGCAGCTTGGATCCTTTTTTTTCATTTGTTGCAGAGACAATTGTTTTGCTGTTGTTGGGGAAACACACACTTGATTGTCAGTCACTCGTGTGCTGTAAGACACACACATCGTAACTGTCACCAGCAGGTTTCTTCAGGTTTTTTAAAACAGTTTTCTCCCAGGTAACATTCTTAAACTATGTGTCATTATCATAAGTGTATCATTAGTTGTTTTGATGCAGACCTGCTGCTGGTCTACATCCAAGTGTTATATCTTATTTAGCCAACACAGTATTTTTAAACACCACTCAAATATCGGCCACAATAAGTCACACTAATTAAAAATGTCATTAGATTTAGATTTTGCACTGCAGGGCTTGTCGATGTCCTGTGTTGCTCCTCTGTTAACACCCTCAGTAAAACATATGGCGTGTCTGATAAGGGGAGAAAAACTGTGCACTTGCATGCATGCTCTTTGCGAGTGACATTTGTTTTGTCAAGCCATGAATTGTCCTAAGCGCACTTCAAAAAAGGTCAAACACCATTCTGCTAAGTTGTGAGTGTGCGGTTGCAGTTGTGTGTCTGCACACTTTCTAGTGGTTGCTTGTTCTTGCATTCCTGTTAGAGAGGCAGGAGTAAGACAGAAGAGAAAATATGTAGTAAATAGAAACAGAAATTGTGTAGATATTCATTCTTTTAATTCTTTTCATAATGGAACAAAATAACAATCTGTCAGCAGACAGGCTTAAACATGGCCGACCTGAATCATCCATTAAAATAAGCAAAATATTCCTTTAATTCAAATACAATAAGCACAAAGCCAAAAATGTAGATTATAATACATCTATGGTCTGTACTGCTGGATTCAGAGAATACAAAACAGGTCTTCACTGCATGATTTGAAAATTTAAAGGCATATACCGTATGTATGTGTATATATATATATATATATATATATATATATATATATCTCATTCACTGTCATCTAGTGAATCTGTAGTTCAGGGAATCTCATTGGTCTGATTGGAAGGTTTTAATGGAGGAAATATAAAGTGGTTAAAGACTCGTTTCAACAACAACAGATGTAATTCAGAGCCACAGCTAATATATGTCACCAGTTATATCAAAGTACATTACATTAAAAAAACAGCCACTGTGCATTTTACTATTCTCTGGGAAAGTGGTGCGGTGACAAGTCTCTTTACAATACAACAAAAGTGCTGGAGCACAGAGAGTGTTTTACGTAAGTGTAAGTGTAATGCATGGCTGTCAGACCGGTCTCCTAAAAGTTATGTTCATATGCAACTAAACTGCAATCCTGATGAAGTTTTCTGTTACCGTTACGTTCGTATTGCGTATGATACTTCAACTAACTATTTAATTGTCCCCAGATGATCACTGCACTGTATCTGGCTGACTTTGGTGACTCCCCGACGTTTCCTCCAGCAGCAACACAAGGTTTACATTATTATTCCCTTTGTTTGGTGGAATATCGCAACATCTTATTTTTATATTCACAAATTACATTTCCATGTGCTGATTTGTTTTTATCTGTAATTACAATGTCTTAGCATGTTAACATGTGAGCATGTTAGCATTGTGATTAACATTCAGTTCAAAGCACGGCTGTTTTAGTACAGTCCAAAGCCATGGTAACAATCACAGAGACCTAAATGCATGCGATGAATGAGCATGCCTTTTTAAACAAACCTACAATCAGTTCTCTTCATTATTCTGTTGGAGTGAGACATCATCTAACGGTGAGCTGCAGCAGATCATCAACATCACAGATGATCTACTCGGCATCAGACGATGTCTCACTCAGAAAAACGAAAGGAAAAGCTACAAAACATCATGACAAAATGACACAGTACAACACTGAGTGTTAAGTCAATCTATCTGTGGTGGACGCACGTGAACCCTGACACACATGGCTAGATGATGGGTAGATGGTGAAATTTACATCCCATGGATGTGGAACTCGTGAATCGGCTGCTGAACGCTAGCCATTGCACGTTAGTGTTAACATGACACACACGCATGAACAAACATTAAAATGCACAGCAGCAACTCAGTGCATCGAGCATTTGTGACTCGTGTCATTGTTGAACCCAGTATACAGAGGCTACTTCCACAGACGACTCGGGGCCCTTTAAAAAAACAATCTCCGGTCGATATAATAGTTAAGTGCTCGATGCCACACAGAAACCACCAATGCCACTTGTGCAGAAACATGTTCACAGGTGACATAAATTGTTACATGTCCACAAAGTACAAACGTGGCTAAAATTCCTTGGACCCTTTTACTAAAAACATTCTGTTTCTGGTCTATTTAAAGTAGCTTCGGTATTTGTTGGGCCCCCTCTTGCAACATTCTCCAGCTTTCGCAATGAGAATAAGAGGATCCCGACTCAGCCTCCATCATAATCTGCACTGTTTTCAATTCTTTTCCCATTGAGGTGGCTCATTTATTTCAAAGCTTCATTTTTCCTTCTGAGGACAGAGCGACGTGACGTGTCCAAACAGGCTTTAAAAACTAAGTCTTTCCTGGGTCTTCTTCCACGGAGCACAGTGGAAAACAGTGTAATGCTGTGGTGCAGCATTACACTGTTTAATCTTTAAAACACAAGTCAATAATTTAACACAGAGAAAGAGAATATTTCTACACAAAAGAATTGTTGACATAAACCAATGAACCATCTGCTGAGGTCTATTTCCTGCTCTCTGTGAACAGGATGGCTTCAAATGATTTCATATTATGTTGTTTAATACGCTGTGTAATGAATGTGCACTAAGATCATTCACTGTTGAGTTTAGACATTTTTACAAAACCTCATTTAAAAATTCTCCCATTCCGCAGTATGTGTGAATGACAACAGAAACATCACCATGAGGGAAAGCTTAGGAGTATGACATGAACTACACTTAATGTATGATTAGGGTGTGTTGGCCTTACGTGTTAACTTTAGTGCTTTTTCTATATTTAGGTAGGTAAGTAGGTAGAGTTTGAACTTCTCTCTACGGCTGCTAAATCACAGATGTATGTTTTAGCGCCTCGCTAATCGTCTGTGGCACTTCTTTTATACTTGAGCTGAAAATAAGACTGTTTCACCTCTTTGTTGTTCCTATTGGAGCGCTTCGGGGTCTGCCCGCTTCTCAAGCAGCAGCTGGCTGAAAATCATTACAGCAGGTGCTCTGTGTCTCCTGATGAGATTCATTCAGTGGCCCAACATACTGCATTAATCTGTTTCTAATATTTGATATTAGCTGCATTTGATTACAATGATTATGTTTAAGTACCTCAACAACTCAATAACACCCACTTCACTCATATTTTCTAAAGGCTCTAGCGAATGTAGGAGGGTTAGATCAGAGCCTCTGTCGTGGTAAATCACGTATCCCAGGGGCCATTTAGAGTTTGAGAAGTTGATGCTCAGCAAACTGTCAGAATGAAGCCAGTGGGAATGATTAAAACGTGTTTCGTACATATTATACATTTTACAAACATTTACAGTGACATCAGCTTCCATTCCAATGTAATTTTGTATTTTACAAACTCGTGCGGAATAAAGATACAACACACACGGACACAATAGGAAGTGCATCTAAAGATGAATCCACAGCGTGGGCGCCTGACCTCACGTGACAATGATGGTGACCGCCCTGCTGGCAAACTCAGCGTGTGCTAACGCTATCCAATGCAGTACCAAAATGTCCTCGACGGAAATGGACCTGTTATGGCAAAGCAGCAGAGGATGTGTGTGTTACAGGAAACTGTGTCAGTGCGATCAGTACGCGGTCTCTTTTATGATGTTGGTGGAGAGGGTGTGGTTGCTGGAGATGCTGATGGAGTGACGAGTCAGAGGGTGGTGATGCTCCTTAGGCGCGTGACGGCAGGGTAAACAGAAGTAGCTCAGTGTGGCGAAGAATATCTGGCGATAGTTGGCCGACACCAGGTTGTAGAGGATTGGATTGATGGCCGAACTGACGTAGAACAGGACGTTGGTCAGCATGTAGAAATAGTGGTAGAAGTCATACAAGTCACTGTTGGAAAACAGAAAACACAGAGACATTACATCTTCTCGGTAGATGTCACTGCTCACGTACCAAAAAAGCTCCCAACACTATCAACAGATTAAATAAGTGTGTACTGTGAATATTAGAAATTCAGGAGATACTGAGAGAGCACTGAAAGAAACCAGCGGGTTATGAATGATAACTGAACTGAAAAGAGAAACAAATGAATGAGCTGCGACTACTTCACACCTGGGAATACCAGACAATTAATGGAAAACAAAAGGTTAGAAGTCCAACCAAGTCATTATGTCCAAATACATAGTACGGATACTCCCGGGCATCATGTCAGCTATGATGATCTAGAGTATTGATCTGTTCTGCTCTTGGAATGGAGACGGCTCACTCAAGTGTGCACAACTTCAATGATGTGTGTGTCTGTCTTCATACGGAGACACCATTAAAGATGAATGAGGGCAGGATTGAAAGGGACAACAGGGATCATATTGAACATGACCTTTTCATTATATATAATCAGGTAATTCTGTGGGCTCTGTTTATGTAATGCAGGGTGACACATGAGCCATGATCAAGGCTTTCCTGTGGTAGATTGTTGTAGCTCGACAGGAATCCTCTGGGCAGCAGATATTTTTCTATTTGGGCAAATAGGAGCAACAGCTACAGCATTTTTCAGATGCGCTGATTCTGTGATCCAAGCACAGTCAGTTCCCGTTTGTTGTAATTTTACTGAGTCACCAAAAAACACAGCCTGACCTTCGGGGTGTATACAAAGTATTAGTGTTTCATACCAACACTCCTGCAGTTTTTATTTGACATTTTCAACAATTATTTTTCTTATTATTATTAATCATTAGTTAATCACCATTACTAAATTCTAATTCTTGTATTTTGTGGACTGTGCAGATGCGTGGAGCCCAGCGGCCACTGGAGGGCATCTAAGCAGAATTAAACATAATTCAAATATTTTAAGGCTATAATTGACCTGTAATGTTGAAAGAAACCTTACAAACCATTGGGAAGTGTCGCTGATATCACTGCAGAAACAGCTGCTCAGTGTGTGTGTGTGTTTTAGACTTTGTTTTGCTCTATATTGCTATCGCTGCACCGTGATCTTGTTCTTCATTTCTTGTTTTTAAAAATCATAATTGTAGACAGAAATCTCATTTATGCGTCTTTAAAGTTTGGACACCCCTGCTATATAATGAGGTTTAATAATCTCATGGCTTTAACCAATATTTGTGTATATGTGCATGAACACACGTTTGTGCAAAGAACAAGTGAGAACACAATGTCCCAGATGTCTCCCTGCACGGAAGGCAGCGAAGAATCGTTACTCACTCAGACCAGTCAGAGACGTAGCAAAACATGAGGCGGCGAGCGTGGTAGGGTAACCAGCACACGACAAAGGCTATGACCACTGCCCCTGGACATGGGAGAGTGAGAGAGGCAGAGAAGGAGAGAGAGAGGGAGGCAAAAGTCAGGAAGAAGCCAAACAAATAATCAGATGAAGAGCATATATACATAAAACATACATACCATGTCAGAACATAAGTCAGCCACTAAAATGACTCATGATCTAATGTTTCACTGTAGTTTGTCACAAGTTCTTCTCAGTTCATATGTTTTTGTGTATGTATAAGTTGTTGTGAGACTGTGACTTTGTCGGAAAGGCAACTCTGAGAATGCCTCGGACTAAAGGTGCCGACTCTGTACACCTGCTGGTAATTGAAACTCATTACTGGTGAACAATAACAAAGAATGAACCAGGAAACAGGAAGACTGTGGCACAGTGATGACAAAACGACAAGTAAATAAAAGGCATTCTTCAACATCTTATTCATGTGGATGGATCCTCATTTTGTGCTTATAGCGTTTCTCGTCCCAACACTAATAATAATAATGAATACTTTATTGATCCCCTTGGGGAAATTGTTGTTTGGACAGCTGCTAGACCTGTGTCAGCG
>JAUMHF010000024.1:2253978-2313496 GCA_032359275.1 Microctenopoma steveboyesi | reverse complement strand
ACCACCTCAGACCACGATCCAAAGCGACCCGGGGTGGAGCAGGCAGAAGGCCGGGGGCAGCTGGATAAATCCCATACAACGGTGTCCTGTATTGAGGCTTTAAGTGTAGAGATCTGTGTTGATTGCTTACGCGCTACTTCCATGTAACTTGTCAGCAGCTTTTCTTTCTGCCGCAGCCCGTCAGAAAGCCGCCGAATATCCTCTCTTAGGTCAGATATTTTCTTGTTTGCTTTTTAAAGTGGCAGACAGTTGTTACAAGCTGTTTCTGGTGTGCATATTTTATGTTTTCTCCCTAGGTCTTTGTCTGATTCCGGTAATATTACACGTTTCTCCAGTGTATTACTCTCATGCGTCTTCTCGTTTAGCGCCAATTCTGCCATCGTGGATAGAGGAGGAGAGGAGCTCAGATAAGAAGCCGATGAGACAATCAGATGCCTGGAGAGGCGTAAAGAGCTGGGATTACCAGAGCAGGAGGGAGTGGCTGACTTTGTGAATACTAAGATTGAATGAATTACTGAACCGCAGCACCTGCATTTCAATCACGTTTGGAAAAGGAACTCTTTTCATCAGAGCAGAAGATGCAAATCAGTGGTTAACCACAGCAACTTTAACATCTTCTCAGCCGCTGCTGATTTTCTTTTTTTCCACTGTTGTGACTGGATGACGGGGCGATGCACTCAGAAGCCTGCGGATCAAATCAGCCCATGAAAGGTTTTGTCATCTTTTCAACCAAAGCGCAGTCCTCTTACAGTCCCCGTCTGGCAGTGCACATCTGTCAATAAGATTTCATCACAACTGCACATCATTCAGAGGGCTTTCCGTAGAGAAACTGGATTTCAATTCAAAGTTCTTGTTAAAGAATGAGCTCGAACTACTCAAATTGGTGTCATTCTTTATCCTGGTGCTTGTTTTGATATGCTTGCTCTGGTGCTGGACCATTCAACAAGTGTTACTGTCCAAGTTTTCCCAACAGCCAAATTAGTAATAAATAGTAATTAGTGAGGATTATTTGCTGTGTAAGAGAAAATCTGATGCTACGATTTAAACTTTAATAACAACGAGATGAGCTTTTAATCTTCACTGCCATAGGCTCACATTTAATGAAGACAGGGGTTTATATAAATAAACTGCTTCCTGGCAACAGCTTCCAAAGTATCTATACAGGATACAAACATTCAACAAGGAAGAGAGTTTAAATTAAAGAGTTCAACTAATATCTAGCTTGTGTGAAACCAGGCAGTAATGACAGGGAGTCGAGGAGGGTTTTAAACTTAGAACAAATCCTCCTGGAGAAGTCACAAGTGATTGTTATTTTTGATTGTAATAGTGAACATCGTGGTTGTCTCAGAGTCTGCCTAGCAATAACTTGGGTGGCACGAATCTCTGCACAACAATGTTATGGAAATTAAATCGATATCTTATGTGAGCTGATAGGCCAAATGACTGGAACACTGTGAGATAAAAGAACGTCATGAGAGCCGGAAAAAGCGGTGGAAGTAACATACACCTGACTCCCGACTTCATGAAACATTGATTTCAACACAAATATAGCTACAGTAAGTACAGTGCCCCCCCCCCCCCTTTCATGTCCAAACTGTCACTCATCTCTTGTGATAACACTCATTTTCCTTTTGGCAATCATAGACACTCTGAGCTGCAGCAAACTATATTCACACAGCGCCTCGCATTGAACGTGTAATAAATCGAGTCAAAGGCCGTCCATGCCGGTACACTGCTGTGACAGGTCACTGGTTCCCAGGCAGACGCCTAAAAGAGCACAGCTGCTGTCCCCAGAATTCAAAGCATCACATTTTAGGCTCCAGTGAAATCTTTCTGATCCTGAAAAACCTTTTCAAGAAGTATACTGCAAAACACTACAGGCAGAATATATGCCTCTATTGTCCTCTCACCACAGGGCTACTCTGTGACATCCTCTGTTCAGCTGGATGTTTCCACTCTGTGCCTGGACCCTATCTCTGACACTGCTGGAATCTCATCTTCGAGCTGCCCCTGCATGTTAAAGTCACAGAGCAGAGATCAACAGATAATTGAGTTATCTGAATGCCTGTCAGGAGAGATTACGTCCCTCTTTTTCATGAAAGAGTTTAAGTCATGATGCTTGTTTTCTATTCTGTGCTGGACGCGCTGATGTGTGCTCTGTTTGCTGAAACATTCACACGTCTTAAAAAAGGTCAACTGTGTGTCCGTCTGGTATCTTGAACTATAAATTCACACCATTGGTGCAGGAATCCCTGAATACACAGACACGCTTAACACGGCAAAAACAGTGGGACAGGATGGAGCCAGCATAGCTTTCAAATGTGTTAATGTGCGAGTGTGTTTGCATTACTTTTGTCCACAAGGGAGTCAGTGGCAGACAGAGACCTCATTTGTCTAGACTGACATTCACATCTATCAGAAAAAGCTATTCTGAAACCAGCTCGCCACTGTCACAGCTCTCTGAACATATGGCTTCATATATCTTACTATTAATGTGTCCTCACGACTATTTTAAACACTTAACATTACCTCTTTGTTCCCAAACACAAGCAAAAATAGGACACTGCTTATGAGCCAGAGGAATACCGGAAAAGTTACAAACCAGGCACCCTGCTTATCTAAATATGACGACGACCTACTTTAACTACCTTCCACTAGTCACATTCACGGTATTCAACACTACAGAAAATACTGTAAGGATATAAGTACGTTTTTAATGGTTGCCCGGCAACCTAAATGCGATGTCGAGGCTCTGGGAAGTCACAGTGTAATACAGAAGGGTGACAAATGAAAAGAAAACCCTGAGTGACTGAACGAGCGGAGACACACAGTTAGTAGTTCCCGAGGGGCTCACTTAATGTTTGAGGAATATTAAAATTATGCGAATTGAATGGCATGACCTTCGCAGCTACCTGATATCAACCCAATTGAGGACCCACGTGGGATTTGTGACAGATCTATTGGACAGCGCTCTCCTCCACCATCATCAACACCAAATGATTCAGACTTCCGAATCTGGCTTTTTGTTGTTTGTTACCATTTGTAGACCTGCAAATTCTGCAATTTACCGTTTGTAAAGTGTACTGTTTACAGCTCAAAGTGCAATGTGAGGAGCAGTGACGGCAGCGCTGCCAGGAGGTGGGAGGGATGGAGGTTACGTAACAGCCAGACACAGACAAGACACTGACAGGAACGAGGAGGAGGACATGTCATGTAATAGTACAATAGTAATTAGACTGTCTCACATAACTATAAAAATGTGCTGATCACACACGAAAGAGTCCAAAACAACAAACTGGGTGGGAGGATGTAGCTAAAACTAAATCATCTTGTGAAAATCAAGAGGAATAAGCCATTTCCTAAAATGAGAATATATACTTAATTTAATTAATTGTAATGCATTGTCTTGCTGAAGTTTCTACTTCAGTGCAGTATTTTGTACGGTAGGCTGATAGTAAGCCAGAGTAATGTCACATCCCTCTGGGTGCTAAATGATACAGGAAACAGAAACATCTTTAATCATAAGTATAATTTGACACTTCAAATCTGTGCACAAGAACATGTTGATTAAACTGTCTACACTGTGTTCAATAAAAGAAGAACGGCTCTAATTATATCTTGTGTATACAAAACTACTTAATGCAATCTGCAAAGCTTTAAGGCCGAGCTGTAAACCATTACGTGAACCTAGCTCATGTAAACCATTTTAAACAGCCTAGTTTCAGAGAGACATCGGATTAAATTGTATATGTTAAGCTAGCATAAGTAATGCATTGACTGGATTTTGACCAGCAAGGTAAACCTTCAACAAGCAAAGGAAAGGGAAAAGAAGACGTGTGTGGCATGTGGAGGTTTATACATATAGCCAAGGAATCAATCATACCTCTGAACAAATTCCCTGCAGGACAGTGTTAAACAGACTTTTACACTGAGCCAACACCCTGACGATCTCAAATGCTCCGTAATTCTATCAACACCTTCAAATTTAAGTTCAGTGAAAATCTCTCGTTTCCCTGATTGATGCGTTTCTCTTCTGAATGTTCATGTCCTATAACACACGGCGTGTTCCTACTGTCGTGTGATTAAACCTTTACTTCTTGTTTCTTCAAGTCTGCTATGAATCATCTTTGATTAATGTTGGCTAAATTTGTGCTTTTGTAGTATGTTAGGGAGGGATTAATAAAAGCTGATTTTAAACTGCTGAATGATGAAAGCAGCTGGACAAAGACGGGGGTAATTATGACAAACCGTGTGACGAACAGGGACACGCTGATATGGAATTATGGTTACTTAAGTTAAAGAGAGACAGAGAAGATCTGGGGTTGAACATGAGGCGTACGACAGTGGAGATTAAACAATCTCTGTGTGATTAAGACTGTAATCACAGCTAGAGCATTATCAGATGTCAATTCAAAAATGAAATTGCCTGGCATTATCAAACCAGTTGGATTGTCACTAAAGTGCGACACTACTCGTTTCACGTCAGGATGGATTACAGCGAGAACTGCAGTAATTGGGACTATTAAAGAGAAAACTAGCTCCATCTGGCCACCACACTCACCTTTCAATTCAATATGCAATATGAAGACATGGATCAGAACGTGAGGACAGTCATTAAAGAAAGTCAGAAATGTCAAGCACAGATTTGAAAGTTTATTTCATTAGTCCAATCATTAAACATGACATCATAGAAATACCAAATATAGACATTTCCTCTAATGTGCTAGGACTGAGGCGAAGGACTGACACAAAGGTAGAACACCCTCATTGGCGAGATTTGTTTGCCTATCTCCTGTGGAACCAGCTCCCAGTTAAAGTTCGGGAGGCAGACACCCTCTCTACCTTCAAGATTAGCCTTAAAACCTTCCTTTCTGATAAAACTTATAGTTAGAGGTGGATCAGGTAACTGAACTATCTCTTAGTTATGCTGCTATAGGTTTAGTCTGCTGGGGGACTTTTCTGGCACTCTGAGCTCCTCTCCTCTATTTTTCTCTCTCTCTCTTACCATGACATCATTACATGTTGTTAACATTATGTTCTCTCTCTCCCCTAGTTGTGCTCTCTCTCCCTCCCCTCTCTCTCTCTCTCTCTCTCTCTCTCTCTCTCTGTATCTCTCCTCAGGTATCCTCGACCTTGGAGCTGTGGTTGCTGGTCCTGCCAACCTGCCGGTGCTTCGTCTGCTGCTTCTTGTTGTTGTTATGATCTGTGTTACCTGCTGTTCTTTTCTCTCTCCTCTGTCCACTAACCCCAACCGGTCGAGGCAGATGGCCGCCCACCCTGAGTCTGGTTCTGCTGGAGGCTTCTTCATAAAGGGAGTTTTTCCTCTCCACTGTTGTTTCAATGCTCGCTCAAGTGGGACTGTTGGGTTTTCTCTGTACATATTTATATAATGTGTAAGGTCTTAAACCTTACACTGCAGAGTTCCTTGAGATGACTTATGTTGTTGGCACTATATAAATATAGTTGAAATGAAATTGAAATTATTGTCCTGAGTTCCTCTTTCCTGGAGGGGCTTTTGTGCACTACCTTGAACTTTCAAATATCATAGCTGATAAAAAATATATATAACATTTAATTTATATCAGTTAGAATGTGTGAAGCCCTGAATCTTGCTGATAGCATCACAAAAAAAACAACAGACACAACTGATCATTTGCCATCAGCAGATTAAGGAAGTCTTGAGTTGCTCTTGCACTATGTTTGGGGGTTCTTATCAGTCTGTTCTGTGAAGTGATGCCCAATCAGATTTGTAGCAGATAGTAGAGCTCTACACACCTCAGAATTAATGTTGTTCTTCTGGCAGCAGTCACATCATCACTGAACACCTGCGAGCCTGTTCCACTGACACCCATACTTACTCATGCTATAACACTCCTGTCCAGGTACAAGTCAATCAGTCCTTCATCAGGCCAAACAAATCTGATTCCAAATCACGGAGGCTTTTCTAGTTTTCTAACAATGTTTAATCTGGTTTTCCTGTTCTTGAGTCTTACCATTGGTTTGCACCTTGTTGTAAATCCTCTCTTTTTGGGAATGTACACAGCTGATTTGGCCACACATACGTTTTATAGATGCATGTTTTTTATTTGCATTAAAATCCCTTTGGACTTTATTTTGGTAGCTCCAGTCAAACAGCTGCAAAAGCCAATTCAACACCTGATATCCACTCCAGACTTTTTATCTGCTTCATTTGTCTTTAAGTAATGTAGGAACTGACCACACCCAGTCATATAACTTCATATATGCCAATGTCCAAATAATACCGAACCCCTGAAATGGAGGTACATGATGTGACACGGCAGAGATCACATTAAGACTTTGAATTAGGGGGCTCTCAGGATCAACGGGTGTCCGGTTAACCTGGTGGCCATGGTTCCAGTGCATATCTGAAAGCAGTTTGAGTAATGCTGTGTATGGTGTTTCACTCATAACATACAGTTAGCATTAAGGGAAAGTAGGAGCTCAAACAAACAAATAGTATTTTTAGGTTTCTCTGCTCACGTATTGTAAATTCGTCAGACCACAAGTGTAATAGGGTCAAAATTATTTATGCTTCATTATCTTTCCAGTATTTTTAGTTTTAGATATTTATTTTTGGGACAGACTCAACAGCTAACGGGTGATCAACAAGTTACTTGAAGAGCGTAAGAAGCTAATGCTAACGATGAAACTGTGTGACTGAAGTGTAAGTAGTCACAACTCCCCCTGATATTTCTCTTTGATGATAAACTTTACTGTGAAACCTGATGATGTAGTCGACATGGTGACATATTATTTAAAGTCAAACAGTTTCAGGAAATGGTGGGGGGGACTGCTGAGCTACAACAGGGACACACTGTACATATGTAATAAACTGCCACTTTGCCAGTTCTTGGATGTTTACTTCAATATTAAGTTTGTGCACTTTCTACACCTCTGGTTATTAGGTGTAGTGGTCTGTGCAGTGAGTTGATGTTCACTTACGGAGAACCAGAACTCCATGGCGAAGCGATTGGGCACGGTTAGGCTCCACAGAGACGTTCAGCGTGGTTGGATTTCCCCCAACGATGCAGACACGGTTGTCCTGACCTGCCTCACGGAACATTCGCAGGAGCTGATTGGCAATGACTCCATTCAGCACAGATATGGCCACCATGGGCACCACAAAAGAGAAAAAGGCGTTTACCTGTTCAGAGAGAAAATCGATTCATAGGGTTGAAGACAGTTAAAATACGTCACAGTTATCAGTTTTCTTGTGAAACACTGGAGGCAGTAGAATGGCCAGTCCATTTATCCAACTCTCTCTATTTTCTTTACTTATGACCATAACAATGATTTGTGCTTTTGTTGCCTAAACTAACCACTGTCTGCACTCTGGAGTCGGACCTGGGAATGTGGTGCACCAGGTATCCATCACCTGCAATCGGCTTTTCCTCTCTATGTTGTTCAAGCAACACACAGAATTGCTCCAAATGGTGTGTGGATAGGTAAATAAAAGGTCAAATTTAAGGCAGTTAAAGACTGAAAGACTCCATCTATCCATCCATTAATCCTAACAGCTTATCCTGTTATGAGTCGCAGTGATACTGGAGCCGGTCCCTATCACTGAGTGAGAGATGAGGTACAGCCCACCAGTAAATCAATGAGCGGACATAAAGAGATCGACAGACACTAACTTAGCATTGGTTTAAAGAATAAATGAGCTTTTTCCCTTAATGTTACAAAAATAACTGAAAATAGCTTTTTAGATGCCCTCAAAAAACTGTTTTTTCTAGGGAACCACCAACAAAGTATGAATGAATGTGTGTTGACATCCACTACTGTTGGGTTCATCATGATGAGAGTTGGTGCCCAAACCTTAAACAATAAATTCGAAATATGAACATAACACAAAAATGACTCAAATATGTTCTGTGTGTACACATACTAAATGGGAAGAAGGTTATAGTCTCTGATTACAAATTTAATGGTTTGTACAATTATTTTCTTTTCATGTGCAATTTACACTATTTTTGACTCATTGTGTAGTAAAGAAAATCAACAAATTAAAAAAAAGCTGATTAAAATATAGTAACTATATTAAATAAAGCTAAAACGTCCATTTAATCACGAACATAACTGTCGCTTCTTCTGTTTTCACTTTAGAATTTAAATGAAGCCTGTGGGGATTAATATTGTCACATCAAAATGCTCATGGGTTTATATGCAAATATGGTGGATTCTTTATTAAAAGCAATCAAGGAGAACCCATTAAAAGACAGGAATGCAGACACATAGTGAGATATAATGATGATGAGCAGGGTAAAAGAAGAAGAGAGACTGTGAGAGCTGAAGGTGAGCTGACTGACAGAATGAATTTCACATACAACAAATTGAGTGGGACACTTTTTTGGTACTTTTCTGCAACCGATGATACAAGAATCTTCTATTTGCATTTCAAAGTTCCATGGAGAGACACTCAAAAACAGTGGATAAAATTACAATTCATAACAGACGTGTGTGGAGAGAAGTTTTCTCAGATAATAATAATTGTCTTCCCATTTTTAAGTGTCACTGCTGAACATGAAAGAGACAGAATAAAGGAAGCGGTAAAGACTAATAAGAGACAATGGGGCAAAATTGTAGAGGAGAGGAAATAGAAATAGGAGGGAGGTGCTGCTACACATCAGTGTTGACAGCTGACTTCTCACAGCTACTGTGTGGAGTCTCAGAGTCTGGCGAGCAGCAGAAACACGCATGAACGTTAATGTGTGTAGATCAATGTGACTGCAGCAGGTTTTACATGAGTTCGTCCTTACAAGAATCCCTCTCCATCTACTACTACACACACACACACACACACACACACACACACTCACTCACGCGCGCACACATTGGTCACGCTTTTTTTTTCAATGGATAATCATGGAGGAAAAATGTTAATGGCTTTAATGAGCAACCTGGTTGACTTCTGAAGGTCCCCCTGCTTTCCACACGTTGTTAACTGATTAAAGTTGAAAAGGAGAAAAGCTGCAGAGCAAACCTCGGCTTCAGGACAAGACAAAACTGTGGCTTGGGTGAAAAAAAACAGAAAAAGATTGAAAACAGAGGCAATGTGGATAATTAATACTGAAGTGCAGGGAAATTGAGATATTAGAGAAGAATGACTGGATCAGAAAAGGTGTCAGAAGTTTAAAGCATCTTATTAGGACATCCGCAGAGGGGAAAACTTATAGACTTCATTATTAATATAGTGTAGAGAGAATACGCAACTTTTGTCCCATTTCCTGTCTGTTTCTGGGTGAAATCTTAAAGAGTGTTCTCACCCACTGTTTGTAATTTACCTGCTTGTCACTGGAGATTTACGACTTGTCTTTTCTGTGGCATGTGAGTGACAGTGAGTCTACTTTCTGGTGGCGTCTCACTTGATGAGAGCACGAATACTGTATATTTGACTTACATATTGTCTTGTTTCCATTTGGAACACGAGTTATAAAAGTCAAACTCCACCCTGATAGGTTCAAAATGTTTGGGGAAACAGAGATATCGAGGTGAAGGGAGCTAAGCATCACATCGCTTGCTGGGAACATGCTCTTACTTGAGGTGTGCACATTTATCTCTGTACTTGGCTTTTTTGATCCATTTTGTATTTTATTTTTTTCACTGTAGTTTGATGAGGGCTTGGACGCAAATGCAAAGAAAACTGAACATAGCCACAAACGGTGCGCACAAAGAAAGGTGGTCAAAAACAGACCCAAGGTGTAATAAACTCAGATACATATAGTCATTCAGCAACAAGACAAGGGCGGTGTTGACAAAGTTGGTGACCCAGATTTAAGATTTGACATGACACAACAAAAAGTCAAACACCAGCAGCTAATGGAGAACACCACCCGCAAACAACAGGGGGAAGATCTGCTCTCGGACAATGATAAAACTAATTGTGAGGAAAAAGATCCCAATTGTCCTAAACCCTCACTAAGACTGCTACAGCTACAGTCTTAGTGAGAAGAGGCTACAGCTTCATTTGTTTAGCAGAACCCCAAAAAGCAGGACCGAACCGTTGTTCCCTCATGCGAGGCTACAGAGGCCTCAAGGACAGCAGCAACAGCAACGTGTGGTTTGGAAACGCCACACGGTACGAAAGAAACTCTAAATCAGATTAATAAATCTGTAGGAGGACCTAGAGGATGGCTGGATCTCATCTTTCTCTTACTTTCTCTTCTTTTCACGTTGGTCTAAAATGGTTTATTTACATTTGTTGAAAATTTACACAAGATGAGATTACAGGTGGATTTTGTACCATCTGAACAAGAATCCTATTGCATCAGTGAACACAATAATCTTCGTTCATGAAGCGCAGATGTCTGTGCTGTGCTGCGCTGGCTTCAGTCTAAAGCTTGGCTCACTGGGGTTTTTAGCTTACAGGACAGACCTGGCACAGTCTCCTTAGAGTGATAAAGTGTTCATTCAGGTTCACTTTGCCAGCGTTTGATAGCTCGGCAGCTCCAGCTCCTCCTGCCAATTGACAAACCAGAGATTCCTATTTTAGCGCTTTTATATTACAGTGAAGGCAATCGTCTAACTATGCTACTGAATCTGACCTTATATCTGGGTCTAATCTTTACTCATGGAAACACCTGGAGGCTGGTGAGAGATGAAAAAGGTACAGAGACAAACAGCTTCTCGTGTGCTTCTTGAATACTGATGTAGTCTGTTGGATCAGACTTGGCCATTAGCACCATCTCCATCATCATTACTGCATTGTACTTGTGTCTCTGTGTGGGTGTTTCAGCAGCCTGGTCTGATGTGTTTTTAAATGTGCACACTGGCATCCAGCTAACTGCTATAATTTGACAACGTGATCACTGGAAAATGTTCGTTATTGTAAACTGTTTGGATATGCTGCAGATTGGTTCATCCCTGGTAATTTTAGGATATGTTTTATGGAATATACTGTAGCATTAAGCACTAACGTGAGAACAACACAGACCTAATCTTGGATCTTACTTTGGAGACCTGCTGAATGTCGCTCTATATATATAAACGTTAACACATCAGGTTGCTCGGTTGTGTTCTGTAATATCATCACTTTCTACACTGTTCATGATTAAATCTAATTTAGCTCAGTCATGCTGTTTACAGCTGTGGGGGCCTTTTGTTTAAAGGCTGCACAGCGTCACTAACACGCCACCTAGTAACCTCATCTTCTAAAGTCAAGCATTGATCATTTGCTCTCTAGATTTCTTTAACATGAAAGACATCTGCCATGCTGAGATTTTGGCCAGTTTGTTTTTGAAAAATCAATCATCCATTCAGCAGAAATATAATTTAAATAAAACATGACTGCGTTTTCTGTTGTTAATGTTCTGATGCCAAATAAAACTAAATAATTCATTAGTCGTTTGTTGGGTGGTATCATGTACAGAGAGAGGAGAAATGCAATTACAGAGAAGGTGCTTAGTTGGGCAGATTTCATTAAGATGTCATCAAGTGAGAAAAATAGAAATGTAATTAATCTATTAAGTAAAACCCACATGAGTGTATTTGTCTCATTCTCATATCGTCTCCTGTCAGGCTCTTGGAGGGGAAACTCATTATTAGTGACGGTTGTAATTCTTTGATCTTCTTTTGAATAATTCAGATATGTCCTCAGAACATAAAGTTTATTTTGATTCAAAGGGTTTGTGCAGATTTTTTAACAAATTTTATTCCATTGATTCTACTGAACTGTTCTATAAAAATGGCTGTGACACGGATTTGTACCGTTTTAGACGCTGGTGTGATGAGACATTAAAGCGCGGTACTTTATCTGCTCCACAGCAGTCTCAATATGCTCTGTTCAGAATTTTAAATGTGGGCGAGCGCACAGAGAGTCTGCAACTAGAAATGTGATTCAGCTACTTAAGTGTGAACGAGCTGCTCACAACGAACAAAAAGATTAACACTCTACCTCACATGAAGTTAGAGTTTTTTTATGTGAAGATGTTCCTTATGTGATTCAAGGGTGTCTAGGGCGTCTTTCCATCCCCGCACTCAGGATCCGTATGACTCAGTTGGTTGACTGAAGCCAAAACTGTTCAACTGGTGCTTAACCCAAAAAGAGGCCCACTGCACGGGCACACTAGTGTTTCAAAGCTGCCCAGACGATGCTCTTCCACTCACTCCATATACTCACAATGATGTCACAAAGAATGTAAAGTATATACTTTACTTGGCTTGGCAGACGCTTTTATCCAAAGCGGGTTTAGAACCTGCAACCTTCTGCATCCCAGTCTGATGCTTAACCCATTGAGCTACCAGGCAGCATATAATGTAGACATGCACACGCACACACACACGCACACACACAGAGCTGGTAGCTCCTGCGTTACTAAAAGATTAGAGCAAGAACAATTCAGCTTTATTTATGAATGAACTGAATGTGAGGCAGAGATAAATCTGTTTCGATAACAATTACTGGAGATGAGGGCAAACGACCTCTAAATCTCTGCAACCATTTCTTTCCTCATCCTCTTCCCTGCTGCCGAGCACACATGCACTCTAGTTAGTTTGGTAGAAACAGGTATTATTTGTCTTAACGCGCTTACCTCGTTTTTACTGGTCATAAAGTAATGACTGAATCAGAACTGCTCATGTGCTGTGTACTGCAAAGACAAACGCAGACACAAAAGACAGTGTGAGGCCAGTGCGCCACCTGCCCCTGGTACGATGTGTTTTGATCTCTGTGTTTCACACCTTTCTCCTTCTATCAGTCTGACAACCTGGTCTGGGAGATGGTGGAGGTTTGGTTGGTGTTAACAGACGTGCTGTCGCTCCTGTGAGGGGCCCACGCAGTGTTGGTGTCAGCTAGAGTTTGTCTTTAATGGGCTGTGAGTCCATGTCGACCTGTGAGGTCACGTCTGCCTTTTCCAGAACAAGTCTTGGCGTTTCCAGACGACAGGTAACTGATACATTTGACTATAAAAACCAATGAGTACTACAGTATTATTGGTGCATGGAGACTTTACATAGATTAAAATCATTGAAAGGCTGAATAGAAAGCAGTGGGAAGCACTTAGAGTGCCAGTATAAGTGCAGAGCACTTACTTACATTTACATCTGCTTACATTATTCTACATTAACACCTTTATACGAGATCTGTGTGTTCATATAATTTCTATTATATAAACACTATTATACATTCGATTGCTGGAATGGTCATTGTGAGGCACTGAAATACAGTAGCTCTATTTCTCACATTGATAATAAATAATAATAATAGAAACAGGCAGGATCACTGAAATGACAGTGAAAACAAACTCTTGTTCTCTAGAAATTCTCCCTTTGTACTGCTCCCGCCCGCTGCCCGTCTGAGGGGCTCCAGTGATCTGTTCTGCCTTCGTGTCATCCCCGTAAGCAGCTTCTTCCTGCTGTCTTCTCTCACAAGAACTATCTGACTCAGGTGCTCTCTAGCCCAAGGGCCATCCCCTGGCCATTAAAAGACTGCAGCGAGTCTCTCCAAAGTGTGCAAGCAGCAGGAGTGCGGAGTAATATCACTGCACCGAGCTCACGGGATACACAGCTCCTCAACATGTGAGCTGCAGGTGTCTCAGAGCTGCTATGTTGTTTTTTTATAGGTCTGTAGTACTTAGCGTCCTCGGCAGTGCATATAGATGCCCTAACCCATAGCTACTGTCAATATCACATATAGACCACTTTAACAAAATAATCTGGTACAGGTTGTATTGAAGGGAAATCTTAAACTGCTGTGCCAACTTTGTGACGAAGAAATTCCATCACAAAGTTGCTTTTGATGATTCACTTAAAAGCAAGTCTCATTTCACAAGATCTGTTTGGATTGGATTACCACATCTACATCATGAATGAGAAATGCTAAGAGAAAAGAGAAATGATGAGTTACAAGAGAAAATTAAGTCTCTTCCTCAGATGTCAGTGTTTCCCACTGGGAAGCAAAGCAGAGATGCAAAAAACATGTTGACGCGCTTTTTATAAAATAAGACTTTTCCCTAAAAGCATCAGGTGTGCAAGGTTTGAATGAGCCGGAGAGCCCGGTGCACACGGCTGGCAATGGACACCTGAGAAAAGAAACTTTTTGTAACCAAGGTGACATTTGTCTCACAGCAGAACAATAATTCAAACATAAAGTACAACAACACACATAACCCAGCTGACTTACAGTAGAATAATGTAAATCAGTGACTCCAGAACACAAAGACATAGCATGCATTCATCTATTACTACTCACCACAATCCCCCATGGTTACAGTGTCACCATGACCACCAACCAATATCCAATACATCATGCAAAACAGTTTGGGAGGCCAGGAGACCATGTCGGAACCATTATTGATCCCCATCCTGGAGGAATAATATAAAGCGACTCGATCCTTTGAGCTGACTCTTTCTTCAGTGCAGCTAATTCTTCTTCCAACCAGAGATGAACAAATTGAGACGCTGATAACTGACTGATCAATTTGTTTTCCCTCATACCTCAAACCAAATTTACTGCTTGGCCTTTTTTTATCCATAAGTAATCCATATACTATATTATATATTATGTAGAAAGTAGTCAGTAACACACAGCCTTGTCCTGTTATTTTAACATTTTAATGTAACGTTTGAACAAATTAAATAAATGTAAATGTGACATTTCACTACTGTTCTTTTATTAAATCATTTATTAGAACCATTACCCTCGCTACCAGGGTTTGCATGCGGTTTATAAACTGTAGAGAATTTATTTAGATTTTCCTGCGGCACGCTGCTCTCACATTCGCCACGACCTCCTTCACATAAGAATAAACATCTATCTCACTTTCAGCAGAGGATAATCCAAATACTTGCATCATGGTGACATTGTTTAGAGAGAGGCAAAGGCAACGCGCCATGCGTCATGAGGTGTTTTATAATACACATACAGAAACAATCACTGATGTAGTGTCTGGCTCCTTCCCCTCAACATCCATGGTGTGAGGAATAAATATTTATCACACATGCCGGCGCCTCATCCACCAAATAATTCAAGTGTTACTTTAGTGGTGTGCACTGAGAGATTTTAATTATGGTTTCATTTGGTTTGGTATCAAAATGCTGTATGTATCACTCAGAGGCTGGTCACACTGCAAAGTGGTGCCACAAATGTAATCCAAACATGTAAATTACTTAGTGGAGTGATGTAGCTAGGACCTGCCAGCTTGAGCCAGTAAGACGCATCCCATACCCAGAGCATTCAAATGATGTTAAAGAAATGATGATTCGCCTTTATTTACATCCTTAATCTCACTGTTAGGATGATGTGGCAGTCACATTACCAGTCTGAGTAAGTTAGCAGATATAGTTTTTGTTGTGTATGAATCATAAATCAAAGCGTAATGTAAGTATCTTTCCCAAATCTGATAAAAATAACTGAACCAAGAGCAAAATGTGGAAAAGTATGAAAAACATCAGAAGCGGCAATTTTGTAGTTGACAGAGTTTACTTCTCAATAAGCTGATGCAAGCAGAAGTTAGCGTTTGATGGTTTTATCCGCCATAACGACCACCGTTGCTGGCGATTATACTCAACTGTAGCTAATCAGTATCATTAGATGTTATTAAAAGATAAATTAATGGGATTATAAACTGCCTAACAGTATAATTGCAGATGTTCTATTTACATGTACTTTCATTTCTGATTTACACTTTTGAGGCAGAAGCACAAATAGATGTGTCGCTTAAAGGTAATCCTGATGTCATGTGACCTGAGGCTGTCTCCAGGGGACTGAATAAGCACTTGGATTTACATGCATGACACACACACAAGTTGTGCTCAGACCAGGCCTGGCACATACACACAAAGACGCATCAGTTGTCATTTCACCTGCTGAGCTACTGGAAGTATCTTTAGAGTTCTGACTTTCTCTGCAAAGCAGGGTTGTCCGTGTTTGTGCTTAATAAACTAAAATAACAGACTGAACCCGAGCATCTCCGTGGATCCCACCTCACACAGAACTTCCAGGAGAACACAGCTAGCTGCTGCTGTTAGTTCATCGTTAGTCTTTCCTTAACTTATTAGCATTTTCCAAACAGACGCTGGCTTTAAAGCATCCTCCAAACTTTATTAACTCCTTTCATTCAATCATGCACTGTACATGTACACAACAGGTATCACAGTGTCATACTCACTCACTCTACTTAATCTAGCAAAGCTTTACAATGAAACGTCACTTCTGTACAGTAAAGTTAGCACTTCCAACACACCCTGCTGCACAAACACCATGACCCCAAAGACTCGCGCACAGCGAGAGACCACTCAGTGCAGCGAGAGCAAACACACTCAGACAGGGAAGTGCACACAGCGACACCAGGCTAAATGCCCAGCATGTAAAAATGTAAATGTGCTGGAAATATCTGGACTGTCAAGTGTCCAGCTTGTTCACTTTATATGCAAGCTTGAAAAAAATGAAAACACACCCTGTCCCTTTGCCTCTCTCTCTCTCTCTCTTTCTCTCTCAGTCCGTGTGTCAGTGTGCACATCTTTAAGCATTTTATCAGTAAATCAATGAATCACACTTTTCCACACACTCAGCAAACTGTCAGATTTAGTCTATGAAACAACTAGTTTAAGTTCAACAGGTACAATCTTTCTCTCCCTGTAACTGTGCAGTGTCTCACATGAAAATGTACTTAAACATAACTAAACAAACAAGTGGACTGTTTGAGTACCAACTCTCACACTGTCTGTTACTGTTTGATATCACCCATATCTGCTTGGCTGTTTAGTGCCACATTAAGTTGTGCCAGTTGCTTTTCTTTTGTATTTCCAAGTTTGCTGCTGTCAGGTTAAATGAACCTGTAGTAAACAGAATCACAGTTTACATTGAGCTCAGTCCAGACTCATATTTTAATTAGTCTATGTGATATGGATGAAATATCCCTCAGACATTACTGAGGTTTACAACAATGCAACAAAGGTAAGATCAGAGTGACCTTCATCTCTGGCTCTAAAAACTAAGTCTAATAAGTGGATGTTTTTGCCAACTTACTGATGACAGGATCCTGAGAACAAGAACAGTCAGATACGTTTACAATAGTTTAGATAAGTATGAGCCACAACTGGATGAATGCAAACTTTGGTGACCTTGACCTTTGGCCGACACATTGTGACCAAGATATCACTCAGTCCTAAACTAAATGTGAAATTCCTGAACTGGAAGCACTGGACAGACGTCACCATTTCTAACGCAGAGGCTTAGTAAAACCATGTGTTGGGTTGTAACCTACAGCGAAAGTTGTCAGTAGATCAACTGCAGCGGAATTCTGAAGCATTTTAAATGTCTCAGAAGAAAAAACAGTTCGACCCAAGAGGACCTGCCCTTAAAGATTATAAGGTTAAAGTAGTTTGCAGAGGTTCTGCATTATTTATGTTTGGTATTTAGAGTGCAGTTTTACTCACATCAGTACACACACACACAGTCACACATACCTCTTCTCCTGCCTCAGTGTCGCTAACTGTTGTCAAAACAGAAGTGTGTGGGGACCCTCCATAGCTGCAGGACGCCCCCTGAGCTGGCCTACGCTGCATCTCTGATACACACGCACACTGATGTCAGGGGAGCAGCGCTCCTGTCTTTACAGCAAAGGGGGAGAAACTGAATTGTATGTGATTTGCTTACGTTAAGACCTCATGTAGAATAAGTGTTGCTTCATTCACAAATAATTTGCTAGAGACTTGCGAAGGTTAATAGAATCAGCAAAAGCCTTAAGAAATAAAATGTGTTCAGCTTGGCACAGACTCAGTTAGTTGCTGTCACACAGGAAGTGGGTGATAAAGGGGGAGGAAACACAGAAACGGCGAGACGTGGAGGGACAAACAGAAAAACACAACAGCGATGGTGATGATTACTCTGAAAGCTGAAAACACACAGAACACCTCACCAAATCATTTCCAATTCTCTCAGACCAGACCAAGAATGTGTGTTGTAAACAAAAAAGTGGAGATTGGCGTGAGTGTTTATACAACCTGCAGGTTCAGTTCATTTGTCTTCAACAGCACTGGGACAGTGTGGACAAATAACCTGTTACAGTGTGTGGTGTGTTAACAGCATGGGAGAAGAACTCTAAGTTTGTTGTTGTAAAGATGTGTAAGTATTCTCAAACACTGCGGTTTTAAACATCAGTATGCTGCACACTGAAAACACACCAGAATATAAAAAAACAATAGTGTTTACGCAGCATCTTTCTGAGTTACAGAGTTGGGTTCAACAGACATAATTGCCTGAAATGACCAAAATGATGAAGAGGATAAAATGATAACTGCTAATAACTGGGTTTAAGTTGAACAAAAGAATTTTATTTTAAAGAATTAAACACCACACCATGGAAAATATGTTTAGCCACTGGTCATCAGACACTTTTTTACAACCAATGAGATGAGCTAAGCTAAGAACCAACATGAAAAACACAAACCGAGTCTGAGGTAACTGAATTAACTGTGATCAGCCCTCCAACTGTCAATTTAATTTATGTAAAACAGGTCAAGGCAACAAATCACCACATTAGAAAGAGTTACTGGTAAAATGTTGAAGCTGTATTCTCTCTTAAATGATCACTGATCACTTTACATGCGCGCGTAAAGCAATGCACACAAACTGAGCCAAACGAACAGCGCGTGACTTTAGAAGACGTCACACCTGTAGCAGCCCGCAGGATGCTGTAAATCCTCACTTGCACAAACTCATTTCGGGGCTAATCTTGGTCGGCGAATCCTTTTTCGGATATTAAGAGCCGAGGATCTGATAAATCTCAGTGTGTGCTCTGCGTCGCGTTTGGTTCCTTTCGTAATGTTGATGTTGCTGTTGTGTCCGTCTTGTTCATTTCCTGGCAGGAACGAACCCACAGAGAAATGCAATTACTGAGAACCCAGCAGGCTAATTAAACATAAAACAAACGTTCTTCCTGCAAAGAGGAATGTTTTCATTCATTACTCTGTGGATGTGATGGACGGACACACGGGAAAGGTTGTGGCACACTGTGCACACTGAAGAAATACACACCTTCCATCCCGCAGAAGTGCTTCTTTATTTGCATATGTGCGTAAAGAAGCCTCCTGACACACAGATAAAAGAGCGTTCTCGCGCACATACCTGGAGGACGGTCTTCATTGTGACAGGGGAGACGATGGCGGTGCATATATTCTCGCCTTTGCGCGTCACCTGGCCCATGATGAAGAGCATCGGCGAGCCGAGCGCGAAGGACGCGAGCCACATGGCGGAGATGAGCTTCTTGGTGCGGCTGCGGGACATGATGCTCTTGGCTTTGAAGGGATGGCAGATGGCCATGTAACGCTCCACGCTGAGGCTGGTGATGTTCAGCGCCGTGGCGTACGAGCAGCTGTCGCGGAGAAAGTAGTAGCCCCGGCATACTGCGTCCCCGAACACCCACGGGTGATGGAACCAGATGAAGTTGTACAGCTCTATGGGCATGGAGAGAATGAAGATCAGCAAGTCGGAGACAGCGAGACTGGCCAGGTGGTAGTGCACGGTGCTCTGGAGGTTCTGCAGGGTCTTCTTGGTCAGCAGGGTGTACAGGGTAACCGAGTTTCCCAGAGAACCCACAGCGAACAGAGCCACGTAGATGATGGTGACTATTACTTTAGAGTAAACGTCCGTGTTGACTTCCAGGTCTTCCTCGTCCATTTTCGTAGCTGCGGTTTTGTTTTTAAACAGAAACCGTGAATTATTCCCAAAAAGTGTCTGCGCTAGCGCGTCTAAGCCGGACACGTCGCGCCCGCGGAGCGTGAAGTTTACATCCATGACGTCTGTGTGGGTGAAAACATATAAAGTGTGATGTGTTCACACTGAGTGACCATGTGTTGCTTTCCACATGTACATCGGGAGTACGACGCATTGACTGTCTGCACATCAGAGGACAGCAGCTTTTATATTGGCACGACAGGAGGCGTGCTCACTTTTGGCGCTGCTGAGATGACGCACAGCCATCGAGTGAGCGCAGCCTTTGATATTTAGTCTCCTCGTGTTTTACCTTGGAAACCAACATTTTTTTGTTGTCTCTAATGGCCAACAAATCGAAAATCGCGATTTTCAAGTGCACTTTCTTTAAGACGTGTGTGGATTTTCCCCTCAACACTCTGCGTGTGTGCACCGGGCCCCTGTATCCTCCTCTCAATCTGTGGCACAGGAGTGCAAAGAAATAATGCTCTGAGAAAGCTGGGGACCTCAGTAGAGCATATCAGATTATGTCTTTAGAGCTAATGATCTCGTCTCAGCACGGAGAAGTGGACAGACTGAGAGGCACTAATGCTTCCTCCAGGTACTGGAGCCAATGTCGTTCTCTGTCTCCCATTCACTCTTTACACATAGTTTAACACACAGTGGTAGTCTAAAGAAGTTAAGGTTCTTTCATCAATTCCGTGCTGTAGTTGACACGTCCTGCTGTGGTGCTCGTTATTAAACCGTTTTTTCAAGATAGACCAATTCTAGCTGACATGCAAATTAAGTATCATCAGACCTGTAAAACAAGTCACATTGTTGTGAAATCTAAATTGTGCTTAGTGCCAATTGCTGCTGATGGGAATATGTTTTGATATTAACATCATTTCACAGTTTTTCTATAGTGCTTCAGTATGAGTGCATGTGCAGGAATGGTAACTTCTCTTTGCCCGCTCCACGTTAAAATATTGTATCTGTTACTTCCTGAAGAACCAAGATGGTGACTTGGTTCCTCATACAACGGAGATTGTAGTGACTTGGTTAAGCTTTTCAGGTGTTTTGGAGCAAGAAGCAGAGATATGTTTAAGAGTATACACACACACACACACTATCTCCTCAGAATGCAACCATAGATTGAACATGGGTGAAGCTCCTCTAATGTAAAAGCTGGTCTAAGTTAAACACCCATAGAACCACTGTTCTGACCTGTGTGAGACGTCCTTTTCTGTTACCGTGGAAACCTCATGGAGACATACCGTCACTCCTAGTCCTCTGTGACTCCTCTGTGCAGCCATCAGCAGGATTAGGCTGTCACATATTCACTTTGTTTTGCTGGCAAACTGATTCTCTGTAAAATTGCTATAAACAGGTAAATCTACCATCTAGAATCTTCTCCCAGCTATTTCTTCATTCAGTAAAAGTGACCACAAAGAGCAGAGGCAGATATGTTGTGAATGTGTTTTTGTTAGTAAAGTGCTTTTTAATGACAGCACCCTGCAATTGAATGAACAGTGCATGAGAGGGCATCAAAACCTGGCTGGGAACAGCATGGGACTGGGCTGCCAGCTGTCTGAATGTCTGGGATTACAGTCCATTTACAGCCTGTGTCATGATTACGTCACAGTGTAAGCTGGAGGCAAAACCAAGGAAAACTGGAGGCAAACACTTTCACTTTAGGCTACACCAGCTACTGAAGATGTCACCTTGCTGTGTCGCTCGGCACCAGAAATGAAGCAGGTAGAGTTCAAACCAGTTTTATCACACATAGTAGCTCCAAATAGAATTATGGTTAAATTAAATGATATAATAGGTGATCTTAAAAAAGGCTAGTGGACTTTTTGGTTCCTTAAAGATGTTTCACCTTCTCTTTCAGAAGGCTTTCTCAATTGGGCTTAGTTCTATGCAGCTTCACACACTGACATCACCAACCTGTCTATACACAGCGTGAATGTACCAAATAAATGGCCAATGGAATTGAACTGTTTCTATCTTGAAGATAACTCTTAATTAAAAGTAGGAACCAGAACAGTAAACAGTAAAGAAATAATTATTTTTTTGGTACCTGCAATCTGACTTTACACTCTAAAAGGCAATTAGCTGACTATTAAGTCTCTCCTGGATCTCTGCAGACACAAGCCTGTTGCCTCTTGCCTGTAATTGTTTGAAATGTTTAGTTTTAATAACTTTTTTCCAAGAATAAATGGATTGTGGCATTTACAAAGTAGTGTGTGAAATGAATTTGTAACATCAAAGGTTCATTAGATTCTAACTTTTGTGCACTAGTATTTGCATGGTTTTCAAAATAAAAGTTTTTCCATAAAACATGTTCAGTTCAATATAGCATGTTGACACAGCAGTATGCATAAAGTCGACAGTGATCCCCGCGCCTACAATCCTCAACAAAAAGTAACATTTTCCTCATAAATAAATTTATCTGAGATCTTCCAATCCTCTCATTAGCAGTCGAGAGCTCTCTAGTCAAGGTTTGAGTTTAAAAAAGGCCTTAATCAGAGTAAAATCTGGTGCATAGAAACCAGAAAGCTGCCACCTGCAACCTTCACGAAAGCTTCAGCCTTTCATTTGCATGTTAATCATTAGAGATGATGTTTGATTCATTATGCACATATAAGAGTTTCACAAAAACAGGTGAGAAAAATCTGTGAAATTTGAAATATTTCAGCCTCCTCTCAGAGATCCTCAACCAACAGGGCTCATAAATGCCAGGAAGTCCAATTATAATCCACTCATTAACACAATCCACGTGTAAGATCAGCTTCACTGGTTTTCTGTACAAGCAGCTTATTACGATAAATAATGATGTTTCATTGATGTTGGGATGTAGTTTTTAAATTGTTAGTGTTAACTAGTGTTAACTGGTTAGATATTTCTTTTTCAAAAATCTCACCATGCTTTTGTTGTGATACACATCCATTTATTTTGCTAAATTAATTTGTTAATCAATGGCATGAGGTAAATAACCTTAATTTGCATCCATCTTTAAGGATGGAGCATGCATCTTTTCGTTTTAATGGATGCCTACAGTACTATTGTGAAGTGCAGCTCAGGCCTTCTTGTTGTCTGTTTCTGTTCCGCTTTTGGAAGATGTGTACTGTTTTATCATGGTGTCAACCTTTTGGTTTTCTGGAACCTTCCAGTAAATCTGTGATCAACACTTTCCGGAAGTGCTAAGGAAGGTTAAATAAAAGAGCTGGGGGCAGAGCTTACATGGCCTTCTCTTTTCTCTTCTTGCTTTGCTGCTGTTTTAAGGACCATCTAGCATTGTTACCTTACTTCCTTTATATTTTTGTAATAAAACTCTCTATATAAATCTTAACTCCTGTCTCTTGGTGAATCTCGTAGTGTTTCTGCAACAACATTGACATACAGAGCAAGCATTTTATATGTTTAGCAAGATGATTGAATTGTAAAACTGACAACTCTGAGTGCCTTGGGTATATCCACTTGACCTTTTTGGCATTTTTAAAGATTTCATTGGTACAATGGCTCAGGAGAAAATCACAAATTCAGCTGTGATAGTTTTAGATGAGTGTTCCAAAACCCTCGTGAGGACACTTCATCCTCTCGTTAGTGCTTTTCTGCCTTCTCTTTATCGATAGCCATCGACATAGCTGTGTTCTGAACTTCATATTTCAGACATGGTACGTAGACAGTTAGTGGAAGTTGTGATCCATCAATTTAAGGTATGCAATGAAGCTGTATTGAGTGATCTACATAAATGCCAGAGTTGTGCTGATGCATATATAAAGGTCAGGGAGTCATTAGGACTAATTTATTAATATAATTCTTCCACCTCAGAGCGCATTTGTTACTTCGAGATTGGACAACTGTAATTCATTACTGATAGTATGTCCCAATGCCTCACTCAAAAGCCTCCAGTTAACCTAGAATGCCGCAGCCAGAGTTCTTACTGAGTTCTTCTCCAAACATATCTTTAAGACCTTTAGAACCTTTCTCTCTCTCTCTCTGTTGCATACTGGGAGTTTGCGAGTGAGTGTGGAGGCTGGGAGTGGAGTGAGTGTGTAAGGCACTGGGAGCCTGCTTTTTTTCAGCATGGTCAGGTAAGGGACAACTTTCTTGGGTGCGTGTCGGCGTGGCAGGATGGCGTCTGCCAAGAAGCCGTCATGTCTATCCGGCATGGCCCAAGTAGTGTGGAGACAGTTCTCCTTGTGGTGGGGGAGCAGATGGGTAACGACAATTTGTTCCATGCCTCCCGTATGAACAAGGCTGTGGTTGTGTTTTTGAAGGATGAGCGGTTTGTTAATAAGTTATTAAAAAGCAGTCTGGTGATAAACAATGAGCTTTTTTTGTTATCGCCTTTAGCGGTTCCATCTGTCAGAACCACAGTGTCTACACCAGAAGCGAGTGGAAGCGGCCACTGCAGCCGGCGAGGGTGACAGCGGAGAGCAGCGGGTGGTTGTGATGCCCTAACCCGCTGACAGTGAGGGTAGTAGCAACGCTATATCACTGCTCCTGCTGCTTCTGATGTGGTCGTTGAACAGGGTGGTTCTGATAGACAGACCACAGACACCGCGTGCATCAAATTCCTTGACGTTGATGTTGGTATTAGTGTTACAGAGGTGGCGGAGATATCATCTGTAGTGGGGGCAGATGATCCTAAATTAGGCAGGAGGGATTGTGAGGGGTGTGGGGGGAGCGTAGTCAGTTTGGTGATAAAGTAGGGAGAATGGAAGAGGAGGTAGGGTCGGACTGAGAATCTCTGGTGGTGGTGTCACAGTCACGACCCTTCTGGTTTAGATCTTAGGGGGAGGGATGTTACGGAAGTGAGGATGTTTAAGTAGATTGGGGTTTATGGTGGGAGGGGCAGTGTGCCCTCATTCACGGCACTAATCTTAGTACTGGGGTGGCAATCCTACTGTCCCCCAGGCTGAGGTCGGTCCTCCACAGCTGAGGTGGTAAAGGGGAGGGTGGTGTAGGTTAGGGCAGAGATAGCAGGGACCAGTCTTTGTGTCATTATTGAGGATGGAAGTTTTTTTAGAAACTTCAAATGCACCTTTTTCAGTGTAGCCACAATGATAATGATCATCCTAGGGGGGGGGTACTGGAATTGTATGACAGATTTTACATTGGACAGGACTGGAGACAGGACGACTACAGTCGTCTTCCTTCTTGTCTACTTTGGTCAGGCAGGCGGATGTCTTTGATGCATGGCGCGCTAAGCATCAGTATGATAGCTTGATAGCTTAGTGGGTAGAGCAGTCGTCTTGAAACCCAAGGGTGAGCGAGTTCCATTCCCAGTCCCACCAGGTTACATGTCGAGATGTCCTTGGACAAGACACCGTTACCCTGTAGCGCTGACACAGGTCTAGCAGCTGTCCAAACAACAATTTCCCCAAGGGGATCAATAAAGTATTTATTATTATTATTAAACTTGGGTGAAAATGGCGAACAGCAGGTTCAGTGGGGCTAGGCTGAACAGATTCTATATCTCCCGGTCCCCCCGCTCATTAATAATGAGTAGCTTCATATATCCTGCTGGCTTCACAGATCACCATTGAGCTTTGACTCCCTTCCACCACAAGACCCAAGTCCTCTTGGCATTTTAACAATAAACTCTTGTTTGACAACAAATTCACACAAAGGTTTAACCTGTTTTGGGAATCTTGGAGAGCAAAAAAGAATGGCTTTTCCTTGCTTGGCCAGTAGTGGGAGGTAGGCAAAGCTCAGATAAGGGTATTCTGTCAACAGTATACAGCCTTTTCCTCCACCAAGATTAAGAAAGCTATAGCTACCTTAGAACGGGTTTTCAATACCTCTAACCTTGGCATTACTTTTCCTGTCATTTCCCATTAACATTACAACTGCACCGGGTGTCCTTAACTGCCATGGGAAATGCCCCATTAATGAGTTCAGACTTAACGTGTACTCTAGGCGTGTCGCATCATTATACATTATAGTTGCAAAATTATTTAGCGCTAGAAAGAATTAGTGACTGAGATGCACCAGTATTTCGTAGGAAAATCCCATTTTGACAATCCCTGGGCTCTCCCATTGGCGACACAGAACCAATAAGTGTTTAAATAGGGGATCTATGGTGATACTCCTTTGTCGAGTGTTTCTGTTTTAAGAAGAGGAACACTTTTCGTCTGCTTATTATTTTTTGTAGCTCTTCTTTTCAGGGCCATACATTGTTTAGTCTTCTAACAGAATAAACTCTCTTAATTATGCATAATCCGAGGATTTAGATACAGTAGCCCACTTATCAAATAGGGTAGATTTATCTCTAGCAAACTCAACATGTGTTTTGTTTGGAACTTTCCTTAAATCTCTGCCTGTACGCTTCTGGGACTAACTCGTTTGCTTGCATTATAAAGCGCTTAACCAATTCGTAATTTAGGCTGTCCGCAAGGGGGAGAGAAGTAATGACCTCCTGAGCTCTGCCCCGTAATTTGCAGTGGAGCAACAAGGACCCTACTTTACGAGGCCAATCTAAGTCACACGCAATACGCACAAAAGCGGCAAAATATGGATCATTCTGATTCCAAAAATTTGGAACCAAGGGTATGTACTTGGTTATGTCAAAAACAGACGGAGCGCCTTCATCCTGCACACTGGGAACACCTGGCACCGACATGTGTACGGCATGTGTACGACCTGGACTGACATTGGTGGATTGAGGTTTTGTCGCCCTACCAGGCTGCAGGGCATTCCCAAAATGGGAGTGAGAAGGTTTTTACTACTGGTGTGTGTTTAGCTACTTCTGTCACCTTGCCTTGCTTGTTAGCTAATATTTACATCATCTTTTGCAGCAACTGCTGAGTGTCTCTCTTCACAGCACGTCTCAATCAATCACAATCTTAATCAAACTCTGAATCAATGAACCCATCTGCAGCTGGCCCATTCTAATAATATACTATTAAAATTTGAAAAACACTGCTTGTTTCCTTTAAGCACATTTATAAAACTAATCTTCACCGCATTAAAACACTAAAATATATAAAGTTGTTCAAGAGGTTGTTAAGTTTTATCTTCCAGTTTGTCAGATTTGCAAAACTAAACATAGATAATGGCAGTGCGGCATCTTGGAACATGTGCACACACAAACTCATACTCATTTTGATGAGCTAATTTATCATCATTGACCAACAATTACAACCAAAGCAATCATTGTCACTACATAGCAACCCCTTTGAATTAAACCAATAATATAATATAGTACATTTTGTACTACCCTGGTCTAGACCCTCTCAGTTACTAGTGTTTTATTGGTTTGGGCCCACAACACAAAGAAGGCTCAACAGTGTTTTCTGAATCCTACAACCAACCCTCCTTGCCTGTACACACACAATTAACAGAATGCTCACCATCTTTGTAATATGTTAAACAAGTCAGTCAGTCCCCTTTTGCTACCTCATGTTAGGCTTCGTAAAAGGTCTTCCTTACTGTGCTCTCCTGGCCACACTCTAACTCACTGCCTTTGTCCTCACCTGTCTCCACTCACCTGATTGCACCCAACTCTCCTATTTACTCCTAGCTGTCCTAAATTACCTGTTCACTTCCTCTCCCTTATATCCTCTCCTCTCTAACCCAGCTTTTCTAGACGGATGTGCTTTGTGCTGTTCATTTTCAGTCATTTTGGTTGGTCTGTATACTTGTTTAGCCTTTGTGTCTGTGTATGTGTTTGTGTCCACCCTGTGCTCTTTAGGCCTAGGAGTGATTTTTAGTTTGTTCTTCTATCATGTTTGTGCATATTAAATTACCTTACTAATTAGATTTGTTGTGTCTGTGGGTGACGCTCTTGGTTAGGTTTGTATTTTCGAGTTTTAGTTTCCTAGTCTTGCTAGTCAGCTTTGTTAGTCATCGAGCACTTTTTCTTTTTATTACCTGCTTTTATGTGTTATGTGTGCGTTTATTGCGTACTTAATGCCTACTCACAGAGTGACCTTTAGTTGCTTCTTCTTCTTTGTTCTTGAGTCTTTATAAGTGCGTGTCGTCCATTGGAGTGTTCCTTAGTTTGTATATTTCTGTGTTTTCAATTATTAAATTGTTATCCTTTTTCTCTGTGTCTGTGTGCTCTTGGGTCCGCCCTTCTAACTCCCATTTCTGACAAGTTCTGCACTTACCTCTACAAGGCACAAACATCAGCAGACTAACACTAGACTACAATGTTCATTATTTCAGCACTTTGCCACTTACGTGGACAAAATCACACAGGTTCTACACCATAACCAAATTTGTTGTCTAAAAGCTATTAGTTCAACATAGCATGTTTTTTTTTTCTGTCTGACCTGTAAAAGCAATTTACTGCAGGTGGCAGGACTAAAAGAATTAGACTAAAGTATTGAAAGAGCGGATTGGACTACATGAATTCAGAATCGCCACAAAGATTACAGTTCAACTCAATAAATTTAACAAAATGTGTCATTCTGTCTCTAAATATATATTGTTTACCCTGGATAAGTCTTAACATGTTAATGCTCGAGGTCAAAAGATCACCTTTCATCCTTTGGGGCACCATTAATGGCCGTACAAAAAGTCATAGCAATTTGTCCAATATTTAGCCAGTAAAGTCTACTGCTCCTCGAACCATCTTGATTGACTTTCAATTGGTCTTTGTAGCGTTCTGAAAGAAACTGGTTGCACAGAACAGGCCACATTTCTTAATCCATGGACAACTCACTTTCTACTGTACACATGTTGATGATCCCTGTCTCAGTTGTTTGCTCCGTACTCATGTGTCACACGTTGCCTCTGTGACAAAAGTAATTGTGTTAACCGACATGGTTCAAGGATCATATTTGTATATACCATGCTTGTAATTAAATAGACCACGGGTTTGTGCATTTGTGAAAGAGGTGGATGATTATATCCATTAAGATGTTCAGCAAATTACCACGTGTGTGTGTGTGTGTGTGTGTGTTCCTGTCAACAAAACTAATGCATCTCGCAGCCTGTGTTGGACCTGTGCTCTGTAGGGAAATGAAACTTTGAGAAGTGCATACAGGGGTGGAATAAATTGAAGCAATAAAGGTTAAGTAGTTAACCTAAACAGTACTTATACTAGCAGCAAATAAATTGAATATGGAAAATAAACATGTGCTTATGGGTTACGATGTTTTTCCTAAATAAGCAAGGAGTACTGCTGACGCTGAAAGTAAGAACTTAATTGGAGTGCAGGACAAAAGTAGTAGATTATTACTGATGGATGCTCTCTCTATTTAATTTTAGTAGCATACAATAAACCGAAAAACAGGTTAATTTATATACAGTACCTGAAAGAAGAAAAGACTCCAAATGTATGAGGCTATAGTTTTTAACAATCAACACAACATGGTTGAGGGGTGTCATTATACTTTCATTAGCTCAAAAAAGCTTTTGTATTTCACAAACACGATGGCACATGGCTATTATGAAAGTTCATCTACATCTGAATCTACCTTGCTGAATCACACGGAGCTTTCATAATGCTATTGATTATGTGCTCTCAGGGAGTACGGTGCTGATGGACATGTCCACTTAATGCAGCAGTGAATAATGCAGGTCTTAAAGCATTAAATGGGTCAAGTAGCATCAGAAGCATCCTCCATCTCTTCTGATATCTGACACACCAAAGGAAGAGGAATAACAACAGCCCATTTTTTTGATTAAAGCAATCATTGAAAAAGGTAATGGTTAAACAAGTAATACTGGAAAGCACACCTGATGTTTCTAAATGACTCATCGATTGCGTGATGACAAATCAGTCAGTAATCACAAATTATCACCTGGCGAATGCTGTTAAATAATAATAATAATAAAATAACGTGCTTAATTCTAACTGTGCTATAAAATATGTGCCACAGATATATACATGTGCACCACATCGAAATAAAAATATATCAAGCAAACTGCAGTACTGTGGCTTGGGCTGGTATTGGATTAGTTTTTCAGCAATGCTATGATGTCATTGTATTTTTATTTCTCCAACAACTAGAAACACAAAAAGTGGTTTCTTATCTGCTTATTAAAAATTGTCCCTTTATTTTTTTTTAGCTGTGAGTTACTGTGAGTACCGCTCACATTCTGTGACACCCCAACAATTGATCTGTATTACGTTTTGGAGCAGAAACAGCATGTTTTTTAAACTCATCAAGTCATTTCTCCACACTTGACATATGCTGTGCTGCCAGCACTAGTTTCATTTGGTGAATTTGGCAACTCCATCCTTCTGACTTGTCTTGTCAGCAGTAACAGAGAACACTGACAATAATGCTGTTCCTACAGTAAACTGAACAGAAGGAAGGATCCAGTTAGACAAGGCTGAAAAATAAAAAGACTGCTCCAACGCAAAGCTGCATGTTAGGTCAGTCCATTTGATCAGTAGGTACTCTTTATGAACGAGTAATGGCTCCTTGTGTCTGCAAATGATCACAGAAACCTCAAGTTATATTATTGTGGTATGTGCCCTCAGATAAATGATAACAAAGGGCACACTATGTAAAATGAATTTCCTTTTTAGATGTCAGCAAAAATCCTTTACCCTGTGTTTCAATACAATTTATTTGACTTGAACTTTGACTTGACTAAAACATTGCTATGAAGGCGACACTACCATCCTCCTTGTGTTAATGGTCATGTTAGAAGACACAAACCTTATGATGAACAACACCACCATGTCAAGTGACACATATTACAGAAAACCACTTTCTGGCCTGGGCAGCTCACAGTAGCCATATTGTCTTTGCAATTAATGTGTGAATTACCCTTCCATGTTTTAATATGTAGAGTTACAATACACAAATCAATTACTGTATAATAACTGATAATGTCACGGTGTAATGGCTTCCTGCTAGACCAAAGCAGGAGGCATTGTGGAATTGATTTGCACGTTTAAATTAAGACTACGGCTTCTCCAAATTGTGTATGGCTGGTTACTGATACTACATTAAACATGTCTTCAGGCAATTAAAAGTATTATTAACATGGGCATTGAAGCTAATGTTAAACCAGACGCAACAGAATAAACATGGACATAAGCACAAGATTAATTATGATACGTATGAGGCACCACTTTCTCTAAGTACTGCACAGCACTGATTTGTTTATGTCCATACTGACAAAATTGATTTGACTCTGAATAACATGTTCTCCAAAAGCACATGACAGGAACATAATGTTTCTCTATCTGCCTTTAGTCAAACAACAAATATGTTGAAAAAGTACTGAAAATACTGAGAGGTATTGAAGAGGTTATATTGAATACAATGTGGACGGGGATGCAGTTTCTATGCTATATGTTAAACATGTCTTGTCAAAACACTTGACTTACATCCGGGATGGAAATAGATTTTCTGTATCGTTATTAGAACTCCAGACAGACAGCCCAGTGTAAGCAGCCATTTCACATTTATTTTCACATCTACAAATGAAATTATCTTCTGCTGTACTCAAATGCTTTAATCAAAGTGTGTTATTTCTCTGTCTCCCCGACAAATACACACACACACATACACACACACACACACACACACACACACACACACACACACACACACACACACGCATACACACACACACACACACACACACACACACGCACACACACACAAACACACACAGACACAAACCAGTACAGGAGACACACAACAAAAAGTGATGCAAATGCTTCTTTTGTTGTGCGATACTTCAGACTCTTGTTCTTCAGGTACGGAACATCCTCTCTAAAACAGAAATAATGGACCATGTTGGATCTGATACCCATCTAACAGGCTTTTTGTACAGCTAACTGTACAGCTGCAGATCTGCTTGTAATTCAGCTATTGAAATGCACAAAGAAAGTTAATTCCCTGTTTGTTGGGATCAGACGTCACAGCAGTGGGTTAGTGTCAGAGAAAGACTGGTGGCATTTTTAGGAGAGTTAGGTATATTTAGGTGTGTTACAAGTTTTCAGATTTTAAATTCATTTTAATTACATTTATTTTGACTAAGACACTTAAAGTATCACTGTGTTAACTAAAACAAAAACATGAAAATGAAATGCTTAGTCATGTTTCATTGGAGTGCTGAGATTAGGGATGTTAGTCGTTACCAATACCACTTAAATTGAAATCCAGCCCATGCAGCCGTCACGGATTAGTTGTCAGTGCTGTGCCCTGATCAAGCCCATCTTCTGATGCTCTTAGTGACTGCTTTCTCACCTGTCTGCTGCCTGTTTGTTTATTGACCTTCAGCCAGTTTTCTCTTCAGTCAGCTGAGTCGTATTTGTGTCTATCAGCCCTGTCTTTGAATCTTCAGCTCAGTCGGCCTGTCTAATTTTTGTTCTTGTTTATCTTATGTACATTTCCATCCCACCATTACACGTGCACTAACATTTCCATCCCTCCCCATTGTGTTTAGCATCAGATTACTTTTGTAGGGTTATTGTTCTGACCTGGTCACTGCCAGAGAAATGTAAGTCTAATGTTTGACATGTTTTTATGGCTCAGTACATAATGAGAATGAGTCTCTGCTTTGCTGTAAGATCACATTTGTACCTGATAAATGTTCTGCCCAGTAACAAATATTCTCATTTGCCCTCCTCTGCCGTCTCAGCAGAGATGTCTACATTATAGTTTTTTGCTCACAGTGTTAATGTCTCACTGAAGTAACACAGAGTGACAGTTTAACAGCTGCTGTCCATCAATGAGAGCGCTAAGACCCTGTCTGTCCCATAAAATAGACTAAAAGTTTAAGCAATTGCACAACAGACTGCTAGAGATACATCACCTCCTTAGATACTTAGCAAAACCACACAACACGCAGTTTTGATTTGGCTCAGAACAGTAATAGACTAAGCATATGATGTTAGTAGGCACAATTTAGCATCAACTTTAGTGGTGTGAAACTAAATCTAGAAAGTCCAGACTTGTCGAGTAGATGTAATGAACTCGGCAGTAACGAACTGTGTTGTTTTCTGAAACATGTACAGTTTATATTGTCTTGTCTTTGGTAGACTGTTTGAGGATGACAACAGCGTTTCCATAGATAAAGGAGTGTTGACCAAGGTTCATGTTATACAAAGAATTTGGCAAACAGGCCCAGAAGAGAAAATGTACACTACAATATGATGATGAGCGAGGACAGGATAGATGTTATCCCCCCGCCACCCAGGAGAGGAGGACGGACAGTGGACAGCTGTCTGAAGGAAAGGTGGCGATGGGGTGTAGAAGGGCTGTGCGGCATAGGTCTGAAAGGAAGAATGGCAGAAACACAGTGGTATTTAAAGAATGGACTCTAGAGCGGATTGGCTTGAGAATGCGGGAAGAAAAGATATTGGATATTGACACTGGCCAATAAAATGAAGGTAATTTGACAGCGTGGGAAAGGAAGGAATAGATTCAGTGCAGAATCCCGATGGAGAGTAGGTAAGATCTTCCTTATTGAATTTTCAGCAAGGCTCCTTTTCTTCTTTTTTGTGTCTATCTAATGTTGTGCAACCTTTGTTTAGTAGAAAAATGATTGCGTGTGGCTGGCTCCACATACAATGACCCCTGTCCAGATGGACACAGATTCTAATGTAATAAGAACTAGTGTTAATGTAGTAGTGTGGCTGCACCTGCTGTATGAGAAAAAAGACAAGAGCAATATGACACTTATGTCACCAATAAATAACAGCCTGTGCCTCCATTTCCTGAACATTTAACATTCACTTATATTTGTCTGCTTCACACTGTTCAACCAAACTTTCTTTGTCATGCGTGCCTGTTCCAAACCATCCATTATCATCACACTGCATTTTTCTTTTTCTCTTACAAACTTTCTTTGGCCACTCATTTTTGCCTCATAACCATCAATTTCTCCCTCTCTTCTGCCACTGTTAGCTTGTTGAAGTGCGGTCAGAATCAAAATAAGGCTAGTAGATAACTGCAGGCACAGCTGAAGGTGTAGCAGTAGATGGAGGCGGGTATATGTCCGTTTATAAAAAGGGCAAGACAGGGGTTTTTTATATTGGTGCCAAATATATAATATTTGCAGTCTCCATAAAACATAACATTGGTGTGGTGCCAGTTTTTCTTTCTGTTTAATTTACGTAAGCCATTTGTTTTATGTTCATTAGTTTTATGAGGTTTAATGCAGCATAGCCATTTCTTTATAGCCTTTTCATTTTACTGCTGTGCAAAGAAAAGATGCTTTTATCGCTCTATCTACTTGATTATAAGTGTCTTATGGGTTTATTAACCAAACTGCAGAAGGTCAAGAAAAATCTATTTTGCAAATGATGCTTATCAGCTCCAAGTATCTCCAGCTTTCTCTACACAACCATTATCCTTATTCCTGCTGAATCTATTAATGACCCCCACTCAATTTATGTTAACTGGGAAGAAAACAATCTTTGAATCTTTGAACTTTTTCTCAACAGGATGTTTTTCTTTACTAAACTTTTTTAATTGCACACCGATGTGGTCATTGCCCTTCCACCTAACCTCCGAGGCTTCTGGCTCTTCTGCTGTCACTTTAGGTTATTTCACCTGATGCTAGTCAGAAATAAAAGAAACTAGATTCAGCAATTCTTGCAGAAATTGCATGGGGTGTGCTGATCTGAGCCACACCAGGGTGTTCGTGTTGTGATGGGGTGCGTCACAGGGTAATCCAGCCGGTGGCTCACATACACCACATGGACGGGTCAGTCACTGCAAGTGTAATGGGATAATTATGATATCAATGTATGGGGCAGCATAAGGGTATACAGTCTGCAAGAGGGGCGCAGAGTACAGTACTCAAGTAGTGGAGAACAAATACAGTATGTGTGTGTATTTATGTTGAATCTGTCCTCCTCCTACTCACCCCTGGACAGTCCCTCCCACCCACTAGACAGTGTTCTGGCTGGACAGAGGAGCACGTTCAGCCACAGACCTATCAGTGTCAAGTGCTCCACAGAACGTTAATTTTGTTTGTTAATATGAAATGAGAATAAATAAAATGTTTAAAGGATTTCTAATCAAGAAAGAAACTGAAATCCTGAGTCTTTAATAGGTAAATCACAATTATATATAATTATAATTACATGTCATAAAATCATATGAGATGATCCATTCAGACTAATCTGGTGACAGGCTATAATTGACCCAGGGCACGGACAGGCCTGCTTTAAATGATCACACAGAATCTCCACATGCTGTTTGACTCACTGCAGGCATAAACAATTATTGCAATTCGACCGGTACACACACACACAAACAGCCTTAAATCCGACTGTATGTATGCGCACCGTTTAAATCTGGCGGCGAGCTGTAAATAGCTTGCTATGAACGTGTAGTAGTTACTGTTTCCACTTTAAGACAATCTCCTGTGTACTGCAGTCCACGCTACGTTACACAGATCACCACTGGTGATGATTATTCAGTCCAAACACAGGTAAACCACAGCTTCATGATATAGTTTATAGTGTTAGTTTAGTTTGGGTTTTTCAGCTGTATTGTTACGGAGAGGTTGACCGATTTAAAATGGCTTCGTCGAACAGAAGTATATTCCACCAACTCTCATTTTCCCCGACAGCTCTGACAACTAACTTCATATAAACTGTCCGATTACAATGTCAGTATTCATCCGTTCTACTATTACTTCCACTAACTACCAGTTAAAACCAACTTACCTGTCCAGCTAGCTAATAGCCGGACAGGTAGACGCTTTTATCCAAAGTGACTTACAAGGAGCTAGTGCTGGGTGTCTGGCTTAGGGATTCGAACCTGCGACCTGCCTCATTCCAGCCTGACGCTTAAACCATTGAGCTACCAGGCCGCTATCTATTTCTGTTTCCCTGCTCAGCGCTTCCGACGTCCCCCAAGATTTCGAGGCCCGGTATGTGCGACACAAGTTGCTTCGGTGTACTTACAAGAGTAACATAGGCACGCTCAATAAAAAAGTGAACAGGAAAAAGTAAAAACAGTCGCTATTTGGCTCCGGAGTATGGCTGCCGCCACGCTGCCGACTCCGGAGCAGACAGGCACACAATTCAAAGTGTAGACCTACATTATGAAGGTTGAATGAGATTTTTTGGACAAAGCGTGTGGGACTAGTTAAGCGGCAAACTTTAAAATGAATGGGATACAGAGTAACGTACTTAATTACAGACAAACCACATGATAAAAAAATGTATCACCGCGAAGCACACGATTCGAAGTGTAGACCTACATTACAAAGTTTAAACGAGATTTTTTGGACAAAGCGTGTGGGACTAACTGAGCAGCAATAAAGTAATAATAAAGTAGATTAAAGTCAGAGAAAATCTTACTTGCACAATTATAACAGTCATTCTAGTTGAATGATCAAAGGTGCAAAAAGTCCAAAAGAAACAACACAAGCAGCACCAATAAAATGTGTTTGAAAACTTGCCCTACTTCTTCATGCACTGCTTGTTTCCATAACAGGTGTCTTCGTTATTACTGTTCTTCTGCTTTTCCTCTACGCTGTTGCTTGTAGTCCTTCCTCCACTACTGTTAGAGTTTACCTGAGCATCCTGCGCTGCAGTGACACAACGATCCCTCAGTGAGAAGGAACACAGTAGGTAGTGGGTGGTTTAGCCAAAAAGATCTTTGTATGCATGGAAAAGACATTGATTTATGGAAACAGCATTCCATTCTTGCATAGTTTACAATACAAACCATTAAAATGTTTAGCAATTTTTTAGACAGACCTGGACGTTACAAGGTCTGGTTTGGCTGGGCATGAAAAGAGTAAATGATCTGTACAAAAGATTCCAAATTAAAAATCGTGTAATAAAATATCTGGTCAAAGATACAGACATGTCCCTGTTTAACACAGAAGTAATTAAATCTCTAAAGGCACAGTATGTTTCCCCAGAAACATCTTTACTGTGTAAACAGTATGTGTGCTGACAGTGGGGGAAGGATTAAAAATGGTGCAATTGAAAATCACTTTATATTTAGATGCTGGATTTATTTTGGATGAATTCAGCAACTATGACAGAAGAGGGGAGAGCAGAGGGAGTGCAGAGGGAGAGCAGAGGTAGAGCAGAGGGAGAGCAGAGGGAGAGCAGAGGTAGAGCAGAGGTAGAGCAGAGGGAGAGCAGAGGTAGAGCAGAGGTAGAGCAGAGGTAGAGCAGAGGGAGAGCAGAGGTAGAGCAGAGGTAGAGCAGAGGGAGAGCAGAGGGAGAGAAATGACCAGAGACTGTGTTCATATAAATATGCGTTGGTTACCTAGCAGCAGTATCTTTTACCTTAACAATAAATACAGGTGTATTTATGTAAGTGTCGGCTACACTTTTGACATTGACAGACGCTTTTCACAGGTCCATTTGTATGTAGCACAGAACATTACAAAATCTTTGCTCTTAGCATGTGGGTGATTCAAGGGCAAATTCTCATAGCTCAGTCAGCAAGACATTAAACTTAAAAAAAGATGACATTCATTAGAGTCGAGCAGTGTGTCTGTGTGAGTGAAGGACCAGGACTATCTGTGTTGATAAGCAACACATTCCTCAGTGCTCAGGGGGTGGGGGTGGAGGGGTTTAACATCTCCATCTATAACAGTTACACTCTTCCAAAAGCACATATGAAAGTTGACAACTGGACTTTAGAGAGTGCTTTTTCTAACAATATTAGTGCCCATTATCTTTAATTATACAGTCATGCTAGACATATTTTTGCAACTCGAGCTGATTCTTCTTCTGTCTCCAAATGAGACAGAAAACGGCTCCAATTTCCTTCATTTAAAGCCCCTTCTGCTTCTGACTTGAGTTTATAGAGCTCAAAGAAAGTGTGACAAACGCACAAAACGTACCAAACATACTTTTATGACTGCATTTTCCATAGACCCATGAGTGGAGGAGGAGATGAAATCTTTTTTCTTCCATTCTACATCCTCCTGTGCACATTCACCAGGCGCTGGATCTACTGCAAACCCATGATCTGTCCTACATGAGTAGTGATGAGGTTAAGGTAACTGATGACGCCACACTTCTGTAAACATATAAACCACACACCTATTTACTGGTATCTCCCAGTTTATATGCAAATTGCAAAGTGATTCAGCTGATGAAAATAGATTGGCTGTGCTGCTGGCGGTGTTTCTGCCTGCTCCATATTATGGAGCAATACGGATTACCATTTAGTACAGTGGGACAGAAGGAAACTCATGCATACACTCGATGGCACTGCAGTTTCCTGGTTCTCTGCACGAACTGGAGGTAAAACGTGATCTGTAACTGTAAGGCAAAATATGTAAACACCTCTCACAAGGACTGTGTAATGCTTTACAGCACAATGTCACACACAACTACAGCTTGCTCAGCTTAACACGGCGGAAGAACCCGACCTTGGTGCACGCCGTCAATCCTGTCTGGTGTAATGTCCATGCAAAACACTAACAAAACTTGATGCTGTTCAACTCAGCCTCTATCAAGAAAATGGGCTTTGGAATAAGTATCCTTGAATGTCCCATTTAGAAGCCCACAGGTGTGCAAAGTCTGTAAAGACTTAACCTAAGAAGACTCAAAGCTGTAACTGCTGCTGTATTTGTTCCACCGCCAACAACAACAACACTTTGACCCTCCAGGTATTTACAAGGAAGCGCAGCCTACTAAGAGGAACGGGAGTAGCTTCTTACTACACACAACAGAAGGGGTGCAGAGGTGTAGAACATTTCCCTTTCACGCTTGTGTCACAAATGTCTCTTTTCTTTTTCGTTCATTAAAAGCAGGATGTAAAAGCAGGGAGAGTGAGCAACCTCTGTCAGCTCCTCCATCAGAGTTTGGTCATTCTGAGACCAAATCATGCGCTTGTGCCTAAAATAAGGACTCCCTCCCATTAATCCACAGTGCATCCCAAGCCACTGGCTGCATGGTAGGATTTCTCTATATTAAAGATTTAAAGGAAGTCATACACCATGTGAAAATGTGAGTAAGAAACTTAACCCAAAATAAACGTACCAATATTCAGTTCAACGAATGTGGCCTACAGAAGAACTAGAGGATTACTAAAGTGCTTCTTGTCAGGGAAATGTTTCCAGAAATCAAAACACTCAGCATCTAAGATTGATCCTCGCTGAGAAACACGGCCCAGTTTACTGTGTCACTGCTGATTGCTGCAGCTTGTTTACTGCTGTGTTATACTTTCTAATAGGTGTGCATGTCCTTGGCTCTGAATACACACAGTTTCTGAATAGAAGCAATGCAATACACAGGAGAAACACTCCCATTCATTTCTTTCAGTTGCCAGACATATACCACTGACCTAAATCAAACTTGAGTCACATGTGTACAGAAATGCTTTTCATTGTTACACTGGTTTATTCATCCTACATCCATGGATGTGTGAACTCATATGTATTCATAATAAATCATTCGTCTTTTGTCATACTGCAAAAATAGAACTGTATATAAAATATGACTATTTGGTTTCTGACACAGATCCACTCGTTGACTCGCTCTGGTTTACCTCACTCCTCTTTAACTCCTCGCATTCACACTTCATAAATGAAGCTTTAGCTTGGGCCTTTAACCACGTCACCCTTTCTTTTCCACATCCTAAAACGATCAGCAGGATCAGGATAAATATAAAGGACATAAGTTGTAATGTAAAGACAAATTCTCCTCTAGGCTGACTTCCTTTCTCATTAGACCATCAAGGTAAAGTCTGCAGATAGTTATTGCATCACTGTAAACATGTCAACTTGTGAATATTTCCTCCAGTTACCTCTATCTGTTCCTTTACTTAATGGTCATTATGCAGTTACACATCAGTAATAAATAGACAGTGGCAGCTGAAATATTATGACCTTGCACCATCTAGTGGCTCGGACTGACGGAACCTGCTGGTATAAAAACTGAATGGGGACAATAACTCGTCGGTGGGCAACCCTGGTCCTCTTCTTCCTGCTATTGGTCAGCTGTGCTCGACCAACAGGTGGCTGTAGGAAAGACACTAACTAAAGGTGAATGTGAACGTTGCTGCCAATAAGACGCATCTGTTCATGGAAGGTGACCAGCAGTGGAAATGAGTAGAACAACTATAGTTACTGTACATGTTACACCACTGCATTTATCTAACACAGTTTATATAAGAGGAACCATATCTATAACTTATAATTATGGTTTGTAAGGTTGTGATTCGAGTAGAATGTATTTCAGAAGACTCACATAAAGCTTTACAAACAACTCTAATTGTATTGTAATTGCATTATTACTTTCTCCACGAGAGTCGCTGTCGGTGTCGAGTTCTCCTCTGTACCATACTGCTTTCTGTTATGTTAGTTTATAATAAAGTTCCTCTTTTTGAGCCCTCTCTTGTCTCTGGTTTGCATTTGGGTCCTCCATTTCGTACATGTAAATGAAAGAACATCGTCCTCATATCGTCATGGAAGCAGCGAAACATATTAGAGCATGTTGCAACCTAAGAGTATGCCACAAAACAACGCAGTCATACTGAGCTTTTAATCTTCGTACTCCTGTAGTTGACCTCATTGTAAATAAATTCATCTTTTAATGCAAAGATTCTGTTCCACTGTGACAAGCAAACATATTAATGTACCTGCATTAATTCGCCACCTCCCATTTATTTCATACAGTTATTTCACAAGGTTTGGCAACATCGTACTTGATGATAAAGCAGATTAAATTAACTGGTATAGTTTTTCACAAATGTCTCTCTTGATATATTTTATACATCATATGTAAGAGTAAAATCATTGATAGAAAATAAAATAGGTCTTGTTTAATTCTGAGATTGTGTTAGTCACTTTCTGATAAGTGTGTGTGAGTGTGTGCACACTGTGTGATTGTGTTCAGAAAGAAACCCAGAGCATTTAACGTGGTTTGACAGTAACCATGGAAATGGATCCTATGCATCCAGTCTTCTTCTGGGTGCACAAAGTAATATTGTGAGCAGTGGAGCTGGGAGTGAGAAGTTAAGACTTTCAACAGACCTTTTACCTTCCTCGTAAATAACCATTTTTAATATTATCTATTATTTAAGTTGTTATAACAATGTTGTTTTTCTTTGCTGAGACATTTGATTAAAGGAAGGAAAACATTGTAAATTATTTGGGACTGAACAATGGTTGGCTGCCTGATTTCTGCTTTTTATCTTTTTGATTTTCCTTCACCGTGTTATTCGTCCCTTTCTATTGTCAGGAAGGTCACACACTCACACACAGCACACACAGCAAGCCATAAAAAAGACACAACAATAATCCACTGTTCAGGTTTTGTAATTAGAAAACGTTTGACATCTTTGAATCATTCCATAAAAAGATCAACGATTTCAAATCATCTGCTCTCTTTTAAAAAACACAAACAGTACCAAAACAAAATCAAAAAGAATACAAACCAATGAGGAGAGCGGAAAGTGACTGAAAAGCGCAACACTTTCACATCAAACTCCTCATTTTAAGCCGAGGAGTACATGACAACAACACAGGCAACGCACAGCAGGTTTCACTATCACATCAACGACAAATGGGAGAACAGAGGGCGGCAGGAGGACAAACGCAGCACTTTCTTTATCATTGCAATCTGAAATAAAAAACAAATACAAGTGCTGAAATGGTACAAATAAATTATTTGCATAAATAAGATCAATACTAAAATACAAGAGTTGTTAGGCAACGTCGCTTTGGCACATTTGTAGATTTACAGTACTGTGATAATTAGGTCCAAATACCAGTGCTCATTTGTTATATCACATCATGCCGGGTGTGCGTCACAGCTGGCAACTTATTAGCTACTTCATCTGCGTTTCCTGTTTAACCTGCCAGAGGTGGCCAGGTAACGTTTGCCCCCTTCTGATGCCTGTGGATCCAGCACAACGAACGAGAGCGAGCTGTGACATCTTCCTCTGTTCTAGATGCATCAGCCCCATCAAGTTCATTTGGAGAGAGTGTGAATTTAGGTTTCACCAAATTTAAACCCCATCTTAAATCTGTAAATGATGTGAGTCTTTATTGTTTAACACACCAACTGCTTTAAGTGCTTTAGTTTATTCTTAAGTGCTGTTATGTGGATTCTATAATTGCGAAGCAACAAAGCTCTTTTTTACCGAACTCTGCCAAACTGCACTCAAAGCAATTAAACTAATGTGCACTCGTTTATATAAATACAATGGCTAAAACATTAGAAACACCTTTTAACATAATACACTCCAGTATGGCTCCACCACCTACCATGAGCTCAGTAGTAAACAGCAGCAGTTATAACTAGTCTTAACGGCAGAGCTGCTGTACTGGATTGGTGTTCCTAATAATGTGGCCAGTGACTGTATAGAAATCTCTTCTTTTTAGATCATAGTCATTGTGGTCTTCCCCACTTTTATTTTCTTCCACGTGTTTTCAACAATGTGCATGTGCTTATCTAATTGACAGTAAAATTGTGCTGCTGTATTGTCACCAATGATGTTTACACATTTTAGTCTAAGTGCCTTTAGATACTCTTAACGTAAAATATGACATGATATGACAATGATTTGGCATCATCACAGCTGACACCATGGCTTTTACCTGCGAGTGGAAAATATAGCAGAGTCACTCTCTTGCAGTAAGTAGGAAAGAACAGAAAGGGAAAATGCACGTAAATGCTCTTTGTCACATAATAAATGCTTAGTTTTCATGGCATGTGCAACACGCCATACTCAGGCTCATCCGTTTCGTCATCTTTTGAAGGAAACTGGCATAAGACGAGAAACGCACTTACATTTTAAAACGTCACTTTAGCTTGTTGTAATTTTGAGATACTGTTTCTGCAGAGATGCTTCTTCATACAAAAAAAAGTGGCACCTGTCAGTCATATGTGCTCAGGTACGCACACATGCGCACAGATCCATTCACAACGTGATGCATAAAGCAGCATGTCAGAAATCATCACGTAGAGTGTGTGAGTGTTGCCTCTGTTTGTCTGTCAGTGAGATGCACGTCTTTGCATGCATATGTTTCGTGTGATGTCGCTATGGCTGAGAGAAGCCTGTTGGTGTAAAGAAACCGACGCACACAGTCTCAGCAGTAACAAGGCCTGTGACGTCATAACCTGGCATGCAGGTTGACAATGACGCCGTCTTCGGGCAGGTCTTTGACAGGCAGGTCGCTCACGTCTCCTACACCATGATCTGTGCTCTCGCAGCTGCTTTGCGGCGACTGAGGCGGGGGCTGATACAGGACACTGGCTGTAAGAAAAAAGATTGTCCCCAAAACCTGAGAAAAGGTAGAGCAGATGACGGTAAGTGAGTTTCCTGAATACATTTTTAGAAACAGACGCATGATTGCATTTAAGCACCATACCTAAAATGAAACCGTTCAAAAATACACCTACCAACAAAGCTAATCTCCCTCAAATGAAAGATCATGCGCATAAAGTTGATGGCACTCTGTGGGAACTAATATTCACACTATCATCTTCTGTTTGAATTGAGAGTAAAAGCATAGTAGTAAGTATGAAAGCTATCCTGCATCACTAAAAAACAGATGATCTGTGTGAACTGTGTACCAGTACTGCTGTACCTTATAAATGATGCCAGCTACTAGTGTGTACTGGCTCATAGCTGAGTTCTGATAGAGGTAGCAGGAGCCCTGCTCACCGCACTGGTCCTGCCACAGTAAGCAGGAGATGTCGATCACGGAGCCGAACGCTATGGGTCCTGGAATACCACCTGTGAGGAACAGAAACACTGATTAGACAGGATCATATGACATCTGTGTGAAGATATGGACAGAGGTTATACATAAACTTATTAACAAGGAAAGCAGCTGTCTCACCAAGTGTCCGCACCACAATCCACTGAATGCCGAGTGCAAATGATCTCTGGTTGTCTGGGACACACCTGCACGCAGCACACCAACACTGATCAGACATGCAGCCACACTGAATGTGAAGAAGCACTGCAACTGATGTCAAACCTTTATTAGGCACAACTTGCTAGTACCAGGTCGGACCCCCTTGTGCCTTCAGAACTGCCTTAATCCTTTGTGACATACTGTAGATTCAACAAGGTATTGGAAACGTTCCTCCGAGATATTGGTCCATATTGACGTTATATCATCAAGCAGTTGCTGCAGGTTTGTTGGCTGCACATCCATGATGTTCCACCACATACCAAAGGTGCCCTTTTGGATTGAGGTCTGGTGACTGTGGAGGCCATTTGAGTACAGTGAACCCATTGTCATGTTCAAGAAACCAGTCTGAGAGGATTCAAGCTTTATGACATAATGCATTATCCTGCTGGAAGTAGCCATCAGAAGATGGTACAGTACAGCAGGATAATGTACACAGTACACTGTGGTCATAAAGGGATAGACATGCTCAGCAACAACACTGTGGCGTTGCAACGATGATCAATTAGTACAAGGGGGCCCAAGTGTGCCAAGAAAATGTCCTTCACACCATGACACCACCACCACCAGCCTTAACCGTCAATACAAGGCAGGATGGATCCATGCTTTCATGTTGTTGATGCCAGATTCTGACCCTACAATCCGAATGTCGCAGCAGAAATCGAGACTTATCAGACCAGCCAACATGTTTCCAATCTTCTATTGTCCAAATTCAGTGAGCTGGGTGTGAATAGTAGCCTCAGCTTCCTGTTGTTAGCTGATAGGAGTGGCACCCGGTGTGGTCTTCTGCTGCTGTTGCCCATCTACCTCGAGGTTTGGCGTGTTGTGCGTTCAGAGATGCTCTTCTGCAAACCTTGGTTGTAACAAGTGGTTATTTGAGATACTGTTGGCTTTCTATCAGCTCGAACCACTCTGGTCTTTCTCCTCTGACCTCTGGCGTCAACAATCCATTCTCAGTAAACCCTAGAGATGGGTTTGTGTTACAGTTTCTGAGATACTCAGACCAGCCCAGCTGGCACCAACAACCATGCTACTCACCCTAAGCTATCTAGTAAGAGTGTGTTGTGTGTTGTTGGGGCCCAAACTATCTATTGCCAATTATGAATTCAAACATATTGTTACAGTTCTAATTCTAATTAGATTTTTTCCTAATTGGCTTCTCTAATAATAAAATATCTAAAATAATCTGAGCGTTAAATGCAACTTTTCATGCAACACATTCTGTTGATGAATTACAAACTCAACGCAGCATCCTGAGACAGCTGAACGCGAGCTTTGTTAGCTGAGAAGATGATGAGGTAAATTTTAGACTATTTAGGGTCTTAGACTAACACAAACACTTGGATTAGTTTCCACAGTTGGCTGAGAATGGACACGACAGGTTTGGCCAAGAATAGAAAAGAAACCCACCTGAGTGTAGCTGTGAGAGCTGGGATGCTACAGAGAAAGGTGAAGCAGATGATGATGAAGAGGAAGGAGAGGAAGGCTGCCATGTGGTGGCAGGAGCTGCCACATTTCCCTGCTCGAGCGAAGCCATTCTCGTCTGAGGACGCGTTACCCACCACACAGCTACACCCAGAAAACACCTAGAAACACACACACATTTATGAGACAATGAGTAACCAACAACACGCTGAGCTGCGGTGTGAACTATCTTAGTGGAACTAGTTTGCGCCTTTAAATGCAAGACACAAGTCAGACACCTTAGAACAGCAAGATACACGGACTCTCTGCTGTGTTCGATAATCAGACATAAAAAGTCAGCATGAAGCAATCAAATACTATTATAATCAGGACACTTTGACAGATGAGGCTACAAACATGACACATTTAATTATTTTATCAAATGTATTCTAAATTCTGAGCTTTCACTCTGAATTTCGTTCATGCATTCACACAACCTCTGATTGTCCAGGGAACACTGTACCTGTTTGCCAGTTGAGATTTCAGTATGGTTGATGGACTTGCAGCCAGCATGGCAGGGTGAGTAATACATGACCCCGTCTGCCCCGCACACTGGGTTATACAGCTCTCTGACACAGCTGCAGCCTGCATTACAGCTCACTGTCAGGTTCTCGTCCACAGAAGAGCTGCAGAGGAAAGACACGGGAGAGGGGAGGCAGAGAGTACAGCAGAGAGAGTGTGAGACAGAGACAGAGGGCAATGATCAGACTCATTAATGGGCTCGTGATCTCTTACACTAAATGATTATTTTCCTATGTCAGTGTTGTGAAAGCCATCCTGGTGGTAATGCCCAGCAGTATATACTCTAACGATGATGCTGATCTCACAGGAGGACAATACTAACCATTTAAGACAGAAAAGTTGAAATGACATACGGACATGTTGGCTTTCTCTGCATTAGACCAGATATAATAAATAATTAAAACTAAAATAAAACTGTTGTCAAGAGAATAAAATGCTATTAAACGTCAAAAGCAGGCACCAAAATGAGCGTGCACCTGTTTCTAAGGCGCAGCTTGCTCGGCTTTTCATACAGTTGTTTATACTGATCCAGCTGATGTTTATCCATCAGGTCAGACTGGTACGGCGCTGTGACGCCAGCCATGGGCACGTTGGGGCAGCGGATCACAAAGATGAAGATGGCAATGAGACTGACCATTGCACACATCATGCAGAAGCGAATGATGCCTCGACAGCGCAAGTTCAGTCTCTTCACGATGTAGCCGCCCAGAAAGGTGCCACCACCTCCTGCTGGTACCACCATGTAGCCTGGGAAGTGAAGAAGAGAACAATATCATGAACTCACTACGGGATGAGCCTGTTGACACCGCATTAGCTATGCTGCATCGGGATTTCTTGATGAATTTTGTCACTCACCAAACCATGTTGCAGCCTCTGACGCACTAAGGCTAAACTGTGACTCCAAGAACTTTGGACCAAAGGTGGACATGCCAGCGATGAGGGTGGCCTCAGTAGCTCCAGCCAAGCACAGGAACAGGAATGTAGGATTTTTTAAGAGGAGCAGTACAGATCTAGACGAAGAAAGAAAAGAGGCTAAATTTTGTTTCCTCTAGTTAAATAAGTAGAGCTTCCTTTTAATTAAACCAGACCAGTCTGATCTCAAAAGCCTAAGATGTTCTTATCACAGTTCAGATAAACAGTGCACAACAGCCAAAGACTTATCAGCATGTTAGAAAATGTGCGGTAATATCGCCTTCGTGTCTGTGTAATCCCGGTGCTACAGAGAGGACGTTGCACTGGGGTTGCTCAGCAGCATTAGAAAACTGAAAAGCAGCGGGGCTGTTGCACATCTGTGATGCTCGGCAGTCATAATATGCCTGTCTTAGCCGTCTAGGAACATAACGCATACGGCCATTTCTCTCTCTCTCTCTCTCTCTCTGTTCATCTCACATGGCGGCCTGGTAGCTCAGTGGTTAAGGCAGAGGGCTGGGATGCAGAGACAGCAGGATCGATTCCAAGCTGCAGCATCACTAGAACACAGTCATATTTCGAAATGCACCACAGTCTCCTAGCCCATCCCACAGACGCTCAGAGCTAGCTCCTTGTAAGTGGCTTTGGATAAGCGTCAGCGTTGGCCAAGTAAAGTATTACATGGTTTTTCTACCATTAGGGGGTCCTCTGCCTAAGACCATTTGAAAATATCCCTTAGATTTTAGAACTGTAACATGAGAGATAAACTGAAAGAGTCTTGTTTATGCAAGGGTTCACAAAAGAAGAGGAAATAACTGGTGTCTGCCATTGAGGCAAAGCCATTGTTATCAATTACTGTCAACTGTTTCTGCGGCTGATGGAGACAGTAAAAGTAGACTGATCAACACATATGATCCTGTACATTTTTACATTGATAAATGTGCACGGGGAAACAGTACACTTTCAGTTTCTCGTAAAGTATTAACTCTGTGAAGTTTTACTAACTAACAAGTTGATCTAGACCAAACCTACCTTGGCATGTCTTTGACTGATTTGCCAAACTGAGGGTCTAAGGCTGTTGTGTGACTTCCATCCTTCAGCTGGTGGGCCTCAGACACCCGCATGGCCACATACTCCTGAGAGCCTGCAGAAAGGGGAAGAGTGGGTGAGACTGTGAGTGACAAGAAAAAAATTGATTTGTGTACCAATTTCTACTTCTGTTGAAAAAAAATGTTTGACTGCCTATTTTTTTTTAAACTTTTTTACTAGAGGGTCCACGTCTGTGTGCAGTTTTGTGTGTTGCAGTGGGGGGAGAGTGTACCTGGTAGCTGTCGTGGGTATCCCAGGATGGGGAATGCTACCAATAAAGCTGCTGCCCCCCCAACTAGGAAGCCAATCCACCAGGCTCCAACCCACAGAGGGTTGTCTGGAGTCATCTCTGTCCTGTGATAACACACATTCATATTGTTAGAACCACTTTTACTGATACATCATTCATGATCTACATGGCATGAGATTTCAGGCATACTGTCTCTGCCTTCTTTTCTGCTAGCTAACGTTATACTGTGCAGTCAGGTACAGACTGTGTTTCAGTTAACTCCTTCTTTATTGTGACATTTATCTGATTTATTCAAGTGCAATGTTGTGTAATATATACAGTAAATACTAAAATCACAGTTGCAGTGATCACACACAAGAAATAGAATTACTTACTATTCTTACTCCCGGAATAATGTTTCCACAACACAAAATAGCTTACCTAATAGTGTGCATTAAATTGAAACTGATGATGATGTAGTCATTGGTAATTATTACCATACTAAATTAGTAAATGTTACTAACATACTGCTGTCACAGGCTGTTTTCTCAAATCACTCGCTGCTCACTAATTTGTTGCTTCCTACAGTACAGAGCAGGGGTGGCCCTGTCCTCTTGGGCCACTGTGTAGCTTGTTTTACAACCACACATGCACACGTCTGATTGGCTGAACACACATACAGTGGGGTGCGTAAGTTTGGGCAACTGTGTCGATGTTCATGATTTTCCTGTATAAATCATTGGTTGTTACGATAAAATTTCAATTAAATATATCATATATATCATCAGTTTAAAGGATTTACAGGTCAGGGGTCACTGAGCTTACCAAGCCAATTTGAGCATCAATAATTAGTTATTAAGGTTTTGGAATCAATAAAATGACAACAGTGCCCAAATTTATGCTCCTGCCTAATTTTGTTTAAACAATTATTGCAAATATCACTGTGTGTGTCTCCTTTATAATACATTTCTCTATTTTTAGCCAACGATTTATACAGGAAAATCATGAATGTAGAACCAGGTAATAAGCAATAAGCAGAGAAGAGAGAGTTGGAAAACGAGCAGGAGAGTGGTCATCAATGACCAGGGTTCACCCCCCCTCCTGGTGTAGAGTATTTACTCGATAGTGAGCAGCAAAGTGAAATCTCATCATCATCATTTGTCATCATCCCTGACACAAGTAAGTAAGAGAATTTTAGTGCGCGCTCTCTGGGATGTTGCACTCAGCAGTAGTCTACTTTATATTATTATACTTTACTCAGTTCTGTTTCAGTGTCCACTAGTCTATTTTGTTCTGCATTCAAAGCAGACTCACGCCAGATGGATTTCGGTGTAAATGTTGAGGAAGTATCCTCCCAGCAGGTATCCTGCTGCCGGACCCACAATGGCCGCCGTGTAGAAGATCCCTGGGGAGAGAGAGCACACAGAGCCATTGGTTTTATAATACAGTGACTGTCTACTTCCTGTTTCCTACTTACTTCTTCCTGTCCTGGTGGTTAAAAGGGTCCTATTGTTCTTTAAGGAGCTATCTACAAAGTGCATGTTTCAGGAGAAAAATTAAGCAAGTAGTGGGGGACTGTGTTCATATGTGTTTGTGTATTTTGGTGGGAATGCTTCCTTGATTTACATGGTTCTCTCCTGTGTTTTCAACAGGGCAATGAGGACAAACCGCACACGGATATTCTTTTGTCCCATGGATGATCAGACAGACTGCTGGAGTACGCAGAGGGTCAGAGACAGAAGTCTAAAGCCTGGCACTCTTCACCAGCTTTGTTGAATGCATGCATCTATGTGTTTTTGTGTCACTGGTGTGTTAAACCCAACAGAACATGCTGTACTGAAATAATGGCTGATGTCACTCACCTATATAAACTGGTGCATAGCTGGACTTGACGTTCTCATCTAGGTACGTTACTCCTAATGTGTAGAGAGGTGTAGCACCTACACCATGTAGAAACTGGCCCAGCATGAATACAAAGCGGTAGCTGGAAAACCCTCCGGCCTCCTTGTCCTGGCATGGACTAGTAGCGTTGCCAGAGCACATTCCTGTTTGCTCGGGGAGATTGATTTGGTAGGGGGGCGTGGTGAAATGAGGCAAGGCGAACACTAGAGAACCAAAAGCCATGATTAGCACCCCCCATCCCAGCCAGCGAGGCTTGTGGCCCGTACCACCAAAGTAACTGACGAAGGCCAGGCAGACACAGGCGGCAATGTCATAGGAGCTGGCAATGAGACCAGCCTGGTAGCTACGCAGGTCAAAACGCCTCTCAATGGAGGTGATCACTGTGTTAATGAAGCCATTAATTATCATGCCCTGGAGGAAGGAGGCCACACAAAGGAAGAACAGCACCCAACGAGGGGTGTTAAAAACCTGGATGACTTTTGGCGTAACAGCACCCCAGCCACATTGTTGATCTGTGTCGGATGAGATCAGCTTTAACCCCATGGGAGTCTCTGCGTGAGATGTTGTTTCCACTCCATTTCGCTGACCGGGGACAGTGGAAGCCCCGGTGAAAATACGGGGCAGAACGGGGCCATGAGCTCCAGTGCTGGCAGGGCTTCTGGGACCTGACCCTATGGGGCTGCCTGACTGAGAATCCACAGGACTGGGGGTATCCAGAGAGGGACCACCGTTGAGAGGGCAGCCCTGCAGGTCCAGGAGCTCCTGCTTGGAGCTGAAAGAGGCGTCAGCATTGAGCAAGACTGGCATCGCCCCTCTGAGGGGCAATGTGATGTGATGTCCTGTCCTGTGGCACGAAATAAAGGCAGATGTCTGAGATGGAATAAACCTTCACAACCACAACATTAAAAACGTGGCTCGGCTGCAGTTCAAGGTGAATTTGTTGTGGTCAGGGGTCAGCCTTGATTCTGCAATGAACTATTCTTGGCTTGTATAGGTTACTCCATGCGTCTACAGTGCAGAATGAATATCAATGCTCTTCAGGTGCAACGGTTTGCAACGCCGTACTGGCTGGAAAGACGGCTTTGTACTGATGCTGATCAATGACATCCTGTGGAGAGTAAAGAGAGAGATGATAAATAGAAAGTAAAGAAATAAAGATTTAATGAGGCACTGAGATTCAGTTTTGAAAACAAACTAGTTTCATAATTAATCAATGACTCTGTGACAGCTGAGATTGTGAATCATACATAAAAATGTAGTATCACATGTCTTGTTTCTTGAGAACAATGTGATCCTTGTGTCACAGTCAACAGATACCATAACGTATGTTTTCTTCTGCCACCTTCAGATATCAGGACAACTGCACATACACACACAAAATCTGGTTTCTATCGATTCAGGGAACATCACATTGACTTTATGTCAATAATAAAGATTTCCTCATATGAAGCAAGTAAGTGTGTAGTCAGATTAAGCTCACCACACCACGAGTACACACACGTAATGAAGCACAAGAAACAGCATGTCCAGATGTGGTGGTTGTTTAACATCTCAACAGCTTGAAACACATGTCACTGTCACTGAAAGCTTGATCAGAAGTTAAAATCCCAGCCATGTGTTTTAAGATTATAATCTATAATACAATTCATAAAGTTAGCGCTGTGGTCACCTGCAGAAATGCGCAGAGACCTTCTCACATCACACAAAATAAGATAAATAAAACAAGGCTGTTTTGAGACCTGTTCTGAAGGAAAGGAAACCTGAACTGACTTATTTAATCTGGCGCTGTACAAAAAAAAAATCTATTAACTTGACCTTATTGTATTATGGTAGGGGAAACACTGCTCTGCATAAGAGTGAATTTAAGTGGCTACACACCACTATGCACCTCTCCTGATGACCTCATGCAGTGCCAGTCGTCCCACCAACGTGTGAGTGTATTCAGTCAGTCAGTCAATCACATGTGCAACTGGACATGTGAGTAAAACAGTGACATGTAACAAAATGATCACTGAACAATGAAACTGTTTATTTGTAATTGTCTTCTTTTGACAGCTTTCCAATAGCGCAGTTGAACTAAATGTCTTTGTGACATTTTAAGCAAAAGTTTGTAGATCTGTGGCAGATCTGGCATATTCATTTTGAAAAAGTAGCTCTCAGGGGAAAAAGGAGCGTTAGAGATTGTGCAAGCTCTAACAATGTCACCAACTTACTCTAAGGGCAGCAGAAAAAGGTCACTGAGTAATTTTCTCACAGCAATTTTTCTGAGTTAACAAGTCAGCTGAAAAAAACCTCTCACCAAACAGATGCTCATCGTATTGAGGAAGCTACCCACTGTTATAAAGAATAATTGAATTTCCTAAATGAGAAGCAGATACATTGTTTTACAGTATAACAACAGTACGATCAGCTTCTATGCTCAAAGTTATTGTGGATACTGTACAGTGTCCAGTACAGTATACTCTACAGTATCCACGATGATATTACAAACACAGTACCCAGTTGATCTAACTGAGGAAAGGTTGAACTAGCCTACATGTGTAAAAAAGAAAGTATTACACTGATCCAAGTTACTCTTCTGCACTAATAAAACCGTGTACAATACAAAGAATCTGGTCTCTGGTTTGACTTTAATTACACAAACATTAACAGCAGCATCAGTCTTCTGAAGTCTCATTATACCATCAATATTACATTACACTATTAGCAACTAAAAAATGTCTATATATAAAACATACAATTATAAATATAACATTTTCACCTCCTACCTTTAATTTTGGTCATGATAATGAACACGTCTGGAGACATTAAATAATGCTGATGAAAAAGTTAAGATGAAGACAAAGTGGACAGGATGGGGTGTGCTAAAGTCCATGCAGAGTGTAAGCCTCTTATAGTCCAGTGCTGAGTCAGCACATCAGCACTCTCACATACTCCCATCCCACATAATCCACTTGATATATAACTGCTCACTGGTGCTCATCTGGACCTTTGCTGCCTCTCACAGGACGCAAACTGTGTTTTTGATCATTTGTGTTTCTGTCCCTTACACTCAGATGTTGGAATGCAAGTTCAGAAAAACTATTTTAAGTCACTACTACTTTGTTTCAGTAAGTAACACAGAAACAATCATTTGTATTTAACACACATGGCATCACACATTGTAAGTGATTGTGAGTTGTGGGTTTAGAGCACTGCTGCCAAGCCCACCTAATCTAAGCTACTTTGGGCATGATTTCATCCATTATTACTTTGTTGTGAACTAGTGGGATAATATGTGTAAACAAGTCTAAAAACTTGTAACTTGTAAATGTACCTTCACTACTTTTGTTTTGTCAGTCCAAGTTTATAAGAAACAAATATAAAGCAGTCTGCAAAGCGTCAGACAATGGTGACGACCTATCCCAGCTCATTATTCTGAATGAACAACCTCACAGAAGACAGAAAACCAGATGGACACAGAAAGAATGGGACTATCCGACCATGCTGCTGTTAGTTGGTGTCCACTCAGCTGATCATACGCAATAAGTGGGAATATTAAGGTTTTGAAGGGAAGCCAGAAAATCAAATCCAATTAAAAATCAAATTATGTTCAATTGATAGGCTGATGCAGAGCCAAAGATCGTTACATCTAGTTTGTCGTCCTAAGGGGGGCGTGGAAGTGAATTCTGCAGAGTAAAGTTCCAGTAAAGTTTTTTCTAATGTATAATGAGTGGATCGCTGTCAGGTGATGATCGGGTGATTAGGGGTAGGTGTGTCTTTAGGTTTAACCAGGGCACTCTGTTAACAATGCACTATGGTGAGGTAAGACCCTCTTGTCCTGCTGTTTGTTTTTCTGTCCCAAACTGCTTATGAAACAAACAAAGACAGAAATGGAAAAGTTTCTCACTAGGTTATTTTTTCCTTATTTCATTCCTATCTCATTCTTTATCTCGCCTTTTCATTTCTGTTTTCAAAGTGAGATCAGAGCATTGAGCTGTGATATTAATAAGCAGCGGGTTCTGCCCTGCCTACCAGGTTCCTTAACTTCACAGCAGAAACGTATTTACTTTCGACTAGTGAGTCTTTCCTCCTCTGTGGTACACAAAGGCTTTTGAAGTAACAAGGGGAAGCCTCTCATGTGGTTTTTTCACATCTAGGAAGCGGCACACTTGGATAAGGACGGCTGTGTTAGCACACACTGATGTGATATCACTACAATGAAGTACAGTCTCGTTTTGCTGGAAAGAACACGTTACTGAAGTACGACATTTCTCTGATAAAACTGTATATGTGTATAAGTATTGATTATTATTATTATATGACCAATGCATAGATTGATGTAAAGCTGGTACAATGAAGAAACAGTGAGTAACCTGGTTTGAACGTAGCATAAATATAATTCCAGGAACTCCTTGACTGTCAAATTAGAAACGTATACATCGCTAAATTAAGCAGCATTGTGTACTTGGCCTTGTTGACCCTGTGCATGTTCTGAGGCTAGTGCAACACATTTGACCGTTGTTTGCAGGACAGAGGGTAATCACAGCCTTGATACTAATCGGAGAGCTCTTTGTCTCCTTTTTGTAGAGAGTAAGGACATATCAGCTTAACTCGTCTCAGACAGGCTTGTAAAATTAGATTTCTCACTTAATTTATTCAATTTTCTTTACTCAGATTTACTAAAACTGAGTAGTACATTGATGTTGCAGCTGATCAATTCTAAAAAGGTTTTGAAGGTGTCACAGAGAAATAACATGTGTGAATCAATTACTAATTTGAGATCATGAATAATTAAGTAGAAATAACAACTTAGCCGCAGCATGACATCTCCTGGGCTCCATAAGGAGAATGATGCCAATAAAAGAACAAAAACCCTCCACCTTGTCTTCCTCAAGGGTTACAACAATGGTCTCCTTATAGTATTTTAGAGATTCTCCATTATCAAAATGGAATTATGAAAATAATTGTTTGGCTTTCATGTATGTTGCAGTAAAAATGATGCAGAGAAGCATTTTATCATCAATGAGCTGACAAGGTCAAAAACAATATGTTCAATTTAAAAGCAACTCCAACTAAAAACAGACAGTGGCCCCAGGCAACACGTGTAACAACAGAATCGCTATTAAGGATCTACAAAAGGGCATTGTCAGTAACAAAAAAACAGCAGATTTATTGTGCATTGTGAATAAATGAGAAGTGAGAAGTACAGTACTTCAGTATCGTTTTGGTTCAAACCGACACTATAAGGTTAAAAAACAAATCTTATGTTGCCTTTGTTCTCACTGCTGTCAAGCACAATTATAGAAAGTCATAAACAAGCCTAGGGCAGAAATATCCCATGCTCTAAAGAAAGACCAGTGGACATGGACCAGTAGGAAGCATGAAACAGACAGAACAGCAGAGTGTGGATGTCTCATTTTACTGTTTGGAGCAGTGAGGTCAAGCACTTCGCAGACTGAGACGAGCTGCATGCAGTAGCAGTGTAACACGCCTACTGAGGGTCAGTCGGTCCATCTGGTTACCTCTGATTTCCCTCCTGTCACCATTTTTGCCTGTTATACGCTTTTAGCCCTCTCAAGTTGCAACATCAGTTGCACATCAGCAACGCCTGCCTTGAGAGGGCTAACTTACCTAATGTTGGCAGGAGGCTCGTGGTAATGTCACCAGTTCTGCAGGTTCCTGATGTTAATAACAAAGACATAGATTAAACATTTGACAAGGTGCTAGCTCTAAATGGAAAAGTCAATGGATCACCAGAGTCAATAGGATTCGCTGGCATAACGTAAGACAACCAACTTTTATGATCTGCCCAATAGTTTTTATTATTTTCATTGTCTGTGCATTCCCTTCAACACAAACAGTACAAAACGTGTGTTACGGGTGACTTAATAGCTCAATTTGTAGAGGAGTCACCCTCAAACCTGAGCGTCAGCAGTCCGATTCCCAGCCCAAGGCTACAAAAAAGACAACACACCGAAACCCCAACTTTCCAACAACAATTTCCCCAAGAGGATCAAAATATACTGTGTCCAGATGTACACCAATGTGTCCTCATAAGAATGGTATTTGAACAGAATGTGTCCATACATAAAATAAAAACATGCACACACACAGACGTCGAGGACAAACACACGCAGCACTAAAACTTGAATTGATATCATAGCACTGTGTAATCACCTAGCTCAGGTCTGATTGGTAAGGATGCATATCACAACCCAACATCTCTGCCCTGTTTGCTGTAAAACAAATGAGCATGATTCCTGAAATCTCTCAAATCAAATGTTCTAAAAGTAGTAACATGAACGGGAAGAGGCTGCGACTAGACTCTCTCCAGTTCCACTGATGTAGCTGATGGCACTGAACAATCAATCGTCCCCTGAGATGCTGCTGTGACACAGGGTGCAGCAGGCTAGTTCCTGTTAATCTGTTGGCCTCGTTAACTCCAGCACCACCCTCGTACAGTAGCTGCATATCTGAGTTCCCATTTGTGATTTGGGAAATAATGAGATGAGACAAAGCAGGTACTGACAAAACAACAATGCACTTCTGCTTGGCTCCAGTTTACTGAATGTCACACGCCTCTGCGGTAATGGAGCATCTTCATTTAGGTTCTGTTCATTTGCTAGTCTTCTCTCCGTTCACTTATGGTTTCACAAAATGACCGTGAGGACTGAACCAAATGATCTGAGAGCACAAAGTACCCAGACTCAACTCTATTTTATCAGTACTTCAACTACAGCAATAGGTACACTTGCATATTATGCAAATATGTCTGTGTTTTGTTTTTGAGGCCTTAATATGAATCATTATTAATTCTAATATTAAATTTGAGTATGTAGCTCCAGAGAAAAGGTGTCCATCTAAAATAAAAAAACAGGAACTTGAGATTGAGTGACACAGGTCTGTTGATGCTTCCAGAAGGAAATTCAGATGTTACAGCAGCAAGTTTATAATATTACAATAGTTAATTACAAAAACTGCAACAATAGGAATATACATAGACAAAGCATCAACAGAGTTTAGCAACATATACAACAGAACAATGATGAATAAATGAGAGGTATATGAGACAGGTGGGGACATCAGTCTGCAGTTACAGGTTTCACAGATTCTATATATGTATATATATCTATAATGTGATTCACTGAAATTGTGCGATTTAACATGCACCATACGAAAAATAATTCAATGAAGGGCAAATGCTGACATGTTGCTCTGTGTTGGATGACAGAATCACACACACACACACACACACACACACACACACCTATACAGGTAAGTGTGAATTATAAGGACAAACAGTCCCAAACGGGTTTTTTGCTGCATTAGATGGGCACTGCTTTCTGCTTGTTCTACAAAGATCCGGTGACTATCAAAAATATTATTTTGAGCCACACATCAAGAATCTCACTTTAGATGTGAAATACACACAACAGAATTTAAAATACAGCCACCTGATAAAATGCCTCATTTTGGGGACTTCGATAATGAGGTAGCCAAGACACGCCCCTTACTGTAAGAGAATTTATAAGGACTAAAAAAATTATTAGGACCATGGATTCACACACAAACACAAATGTCACTAATGTGTATTACAGGGTCCTATATGATTAAAAGGACAGTAGGTAATACTCAAATGTGATGGCACTTTACAATTTATGGATTATACCATTTGTTTGTCAGGAGTTCCATAAAATCGTAAGTGGATGACCTTAAATATGTGCAGAAATCACAATTTAAAGTACCCTAATATCTTTATTATTGACTTCTTAAGAGCACAACCCCAGCACCACCTATTGTTTATTAACAGTACTACAGTGGAACATGTAGGCAGCACCAAATTCCGGAGTGCACATAACACAGGATCTTTCCTGGACAAAAAAAACACCACAACACTGGCCAAAAATACCCATCAACAGCTCTACTTCCTTAACCTGTTGAAGCCTAGACCATTTCATAGAAATTACCCAAAATTAATTGAATATATCTCAGGAACTGTAGGGTTTATTTGAGCTATCTTGGTACCAAAACAAAGGCAAGACTCCGGAGAATGCTCTAAAAGTTCTAAAAAGTAAATGAATTTGGAACACAGCAGAAATTGAAAATAATTTTTGCCTAAAAAAAACAAAACAAACAAAACACTTTATAATGTTAAAATTCATTTGAAAGTATCTAGTTGCAGCCTAAATCCTACATTCTACAAATCCACAGTATAGGACATATCAGAACCTTTCCTGAACCAAAATTCATGCAAAAAAACTAAAGTATGAAAGAGCTGGAGATGTATTAATTGATAAAGACCCAGGCGAACCATTTGGGCACCTTCTGGCACAACTTGTGCCATTTGAAGTTTCTCCGGTTTTTGGCTTAGTTTTTTTTATTCTCTACCTCTATTTTACGTTAGAAAGTCATTACACCTAATAGAAATTGTTTTTGAGAATTATCCACCTAACCGATATATTTACCCATTCAAAATAACGGAAAAATCATACAGAGAAGCTAACTTGACTCCTAATGGAGCAAATTTATTACAGTGAAATGTAATAAATGTAACAGCTGGCAGCATTGACATTTGTGTTGTCAATGAGTGTACAAACCACAGATGGACTAAAGAAGAGCTGGAACAAAGCATGGAGCAGTGGTGTCGATAGTGGGGCCAGGTTTTCTAGCTGGCATCGGAGGGGTTGTGGTCTTCCTCCTCTCTTTTGTGCCATTGTTTTTGTTGTCCTGCTTTGGAGTGAAAGGGGATCTTGAGGCTTTTCTTTTCCTTGTGGTTGGTTGTGGAGCAGAAGAAGATGGTCCTGCCAGTGGCTGACTGCAGGAGGCCTGTCCAGAGGATGATGGTTGATAATCATCATCACTCTCACTGTAAAGTTATTTGAAAATAATTGTTTTCATTGACAGTAACAGTTTTTGAACAGTGAAAATAATCAGAAACATTACAAATGAGATATAATGCCCATGTACATAAATAAATATATAACAAATATAAATATCTCTGGCAGCACTGAGCAGTTATTACACCCATGTTGTGGGTGTAGTAGCGTAGTGGTAAATACACCAGTAACTTTACACAGAACCAAAAAAATGAAATGTGACTGAAAATCTCTCGCCATTTCAGGCAGAATCTCCCCCTCATGCGTTCCCCTTTCTCTGCTCCATGCGCCTCATTTATCATTTAGTAAATACACCAATAATTTTACACAGAAACAATGAAATAAATTGAGGAACATGTTTACATACCTTTCTGATGATGGGATTTCATAATCCAGATCACTGTTGTCCTGATTGGAAAACAATAAATCCTCCTCGTCAGACAAATCTCTTACACACAGATCTGCAGCGCTAGCAGCAGCTAACAACTCCAGTGCCTCGTCGGTGGTATAAAACTTAATTTTTAGCCAGCCATTATTACCAAAAATGACAAAAAAGCTGGCGGACTATCTGAAGAGTAAAGCCAGGTGAAGAAAAGTAAACTCCAGTGCAGAAATGTGTCCGTTCCAGGTGGACTCCCTCGGCAGCCCTTCCCCTCTCTGTGCGCCCTGCGCTCTGTGCGTAAAGCTCCATATGAATGCGGTGAATATTAGAACGTTACGCGCGAGTGTATCTCAGGAACCCATTGGTCGATATTAATGGTTCAGGCGTCTTTAGAAACCCCTCAGCCAATAGAATCGATTGGTGTTGAGTCTGAACGTACAATGGTGGTATTCACAAAGCACACTAAGTAAACAGCAATATAACAATGGAATGCAGTGCCATGGTGTCGAAGGTTTCTAAACAGTCTACAGGAGACAAAGAAGGCTTAAAACAGTTAGAAATCAGCTCAGTGTTACGTCGGAAAATGGATTACACAGGCCAAGGGTTTTTCTTTTTACTATAAAACGGATTATGACCATAAACCAACAGAGGTAATACTGAATTTAAGCTTTTCTTTTTATGAAATTAGTTTTTCCATGTTTGTCAATAGTTCTTCCAGACACAAT
>JAUMHF010000024.1:2183055-2248588 GCA_032359275.1 Microctenopoma steveboyesi | reverse complement strand
TCCATTGGCTTCCTGTTAAATCTAGAATAGAGTTTAAAATCCTTCTCCTTACATATAAGGCGCTAAATGATCAGGCCACAACATATCTTAAAGACCTCATAGAACCTTAGTATCCCAGCAGAGCTCTTCGCTCTCAGAGTGCTGGTCTACTTGAGGTTCCTAGAGTTTCTAAATGTAGAATGGGAGGCAGAGCATTCAGCTATCACGCTCCTCTCCTGTGGAACCAGCTCCCAGTTAAAGTTCGGGAGGCAGACACCCTTTAAGATTAGACTAAAGACCTTCCTGTATGATAAAGCTTATATTTAGAGCTCATTTGCTAACTGTGTGTCGTCTCTCTCCTGTAGTTTTGCTTCTTTCTCTTTGTCCCCGTCTCTCTATAACTTGCTGCAGGAAGCCACAGCTTGGAGCTGTATTATATGTGGTGTGCAGCTGCTGGTTTCTTCAGTTAAAGGTGTTTTTTCTCTCCAGTGTTGCCTCAGTGCTTGCTCAAGTGAGACTGTTGGGTTTTTCATATTATTTTGCATTTACCTATTTTTGTCAGGTCTTAAACTCTCCACTGTAAAGTGCCTTGAGATAACGTCTGTTGTGAATTGGCGCTATATAAAAAAAACTGAATTGAACATGTAGTAGAACAGCCTAAAAAGGCATATTCTGCATACTAACCAACACACTAATGTGATGACACACTTGGAACTACACTTTAACGATGCAGGTTCTGTTTTTTACTGGAATTGTAATCAGGATACATTTGAACTGCTTTATCACACAAATGTCTCAGAAATGAAACAGCACAGCATGCATCCACAGATCGCATTGACATCATTACTCGCATTGATCAACTCATTTGTCACCTCTCAACACGTGTCTGTATTTGTGCATCTGTGTGTTTGCATGGGAGACCTCTTGGCTGCTCTTCCATTGACTTTCAGTTTGGCTGATACAGGATGTCAGTTCATCAGTCGATTGAATACCTACCAGCTCTTTATTTATGACATGCCGAATGAAGTGTTGCTGCTTGCCCTTTCTTCTCGTCTGACGAGGTATGAAGAGAGACAAGTGTGCGATTTGTGTGTGGTGGAAAGGAGGACAGAGGCAAGCAAGAGAGGAAATCGATATTTTTTACTCAAAGCCCTTGTGTAGCAGGAACAGACACGGGAGGAATGTTGGGAGAGAGAAGAAAGGGAAGAAGCATTGTGGGTAAGAGAAGTCAGATGATGGAAAAGAAGGAGCAGGTTTTATCCTCTTTTTTATGCTGTTGGTCATTTTTCAGCAACCTGAGGTTGTAGATTTTTGAAGTGAGGGGATAACAGACAGAAAACAGGGCTGCACTATTTTCCCATGCAACTGAACTTGTCAGCATTTTCATTTGAGTGTAGATTTCTTTTTAAAACAGACAGTTACCAGATGAATACGTGTAACATACTGTATGTAATTTAAATGTCACATATGTCTTACTGTGATAATTCAATATTTTATCAAAGAAACCTTTATTAAGGAAAACGGGTCTCTGGGAGTTCAGAGCTCACGTGAGGTAAACAGATTTATTAAAATGATAAATGATTCTTCTCTCCGTGTGTGTTCACAGACAATAACATGTTCACGTGGCTTCAAGCGTCTGTGTATTTGTGTGCAGTGTGAGATTGCTGCACCTTGAGGTGTTGCTCATGTGTAAAAACTATTAGATTCACCTCATTAAAATTCAGATGGAATCCAGGCGTTGATCACACATCTTGTCCTACAACATAATGCATGGCGTCTCTTGGCTCATGCTGAGATTTCTCTGCTATTCTTGAGCACTCTGTAATTTGGCACAGTGCATGGTTCGCTCTTATGACTGTTACGCAGCTCCAGAAGGTTGTGTTTCCAAAGACAAGCGCTCCTGCAACACACATTTGGCCTGATGCTCCCTCCAGTATATCACACCAAACTACTTTACAGAATTCGCTTCAATTATTGAATGAATGTCATTTTTCATTCCACAATAAAAAGTTCCTTTCTCATTATTTTCCTGTGCAGAATCTGCTCTTCACCCCCCTGAGAAATGGGGAAATAAGGCCGATAAACAATTTGGACAGACGCTCCATCAGAGCATAGCAGAGAAATCCCGCTCCTTATTGAGATCAGCCTTCTACTTGAGGTGGATGTGGAAGCATTTTGTGATGAGACACTAGATGCTGTAAATCTTCATGAGTTCTACTCCCCAGAGGGATTCTTACCAAAGGTACAGAGATCACCCAGCAAAGCTCGGGGTGGGGGGGTGTTTGTACCACATACACCAATATTACTGTCTTTTAAAGATGAAAGGGCAAAAAGGGATAAAGGGATTGTCTGTGTTTTTAAGGCAACAATTAAACAAATACTTTTGATTTCACACATATAAACGCAGAACAAGCAAAAGAATCTGTTTATTTAGGCCTCTGCAGGCATTTGATCAGGTTAGGATAAATGAGAAAGCAGCACTTGCCTGCTCAGTGACTGACGGTCAGACTGTCTATACTGGAAGCTTCAAGATGCAAATTTGAAGAGGATGTTCCTAAAAAAGACGGTTGACCTCTTTGGATCACCCCTAATAAATAAAGACAAATGCATAAGCCCAGAAACTCTCTCCTGCATGTGCATCAGAATGTTTTCTTCTTCTTTGAGAGTTGCAGGGTCACAGTGCCATAAAGCCAACAGATATCAACACCTCTCTCTCCCCTCAAAGCCAAGAGGTGGAGACTTTAAACTCCCATGGTGAGGAGACTGAAGTCCTGCTTTAGCAGAGGCTGCACGCTCCTAAAGAGGAGCTGCACCATGAATGTGTAAAGAATAATAGACTGAAATCGGACGGGAAGGTAAAGTGAGTAAAACTAATTTATTGCAGCACACAGGGAATATGGAACAAAAAAGCAGAGAGTCATATCCAAATTGCCAATCATCTTTTCGTCTGGAAGTTGTTCGAGTAGTTCTTAAAGAAAGTCCCAAAGGCCCTTTCATCGATCAAATTAAGTTTACATTGGTTTGCATGATGTGAATAACGTTTTTCTACAAATTGATGTGATCATAATCTGTATTAATGAGTAAAAGACAACAGAAAACTAAAATAAATAAATCATGAGCGTAAAAAAAAAGAGATTGTTTTTACGTTGGTTTACAGAAGGAGAAACCGTTGTGCTCAGCTTTGTGTTGGATGGTTTTGTGACACACTGACAAAGGCGGTTTCAGTCAAACAGGAGACATTTGACGTTCAGCAGTTCAACTTTTCAAATAAACACTATTAAATATGTATATAGATTTCAGATTTTTATCCTTGAACTGTCCTAGACATGTCCTCCACATAGTTAAAAGTTGATTTTTCCTGGGCAAAAAGGTGAGGAATAAAGAAGATGGATAGGATGCATAGAATGAAGATGATAAAGAGACAAAAAGATCAAAGTCAGGAGATAAGAGAAGAAGAGAAAAGGAAGTCAGCAGCGGAAAGCTTAGAAAAGGATCCTTCCCTTCTTTAAAGAGCCACGTCAGCCAGGGCTGATGAATTTGGTCAAACATCAATACAGTGTGAATGATGGTGCCTGGCACCGCACACACACGCACACACACACACACACACACACACACACACACACACAGAGTCGTGTGCACTCACAGAGCACTTTGCAAAAGCACCTCCTCCTTTTCTGATCCCTCTAACCTCCATTTCAATTACTATATTAAAATGTCTCCCATTGTTTTATGTGATTTGGCACATTGCTCCTTGCTCTCCGATGTCAGCAGGCTGATAAATAAATCGATGTACATTAAAGGGCAGCGTTATCATATGCCATGATGGGCCGGTGTGCTCTGACGCAGCTCGGTCATCTCTCATTCTGAGCCACAGTCAATATTCCCCACAAGAATTCAGCAGAAAACTGATCTGGTCACGTCCTCCGTGTGTCACGTGTGCTCTGAAGTGACCTTCTGTGTTTTAAAAGGACAGTTTGAATATGTCTAAACACTATTATTCACTCGGTGTTTCCTTCTAATCAGTGGAAGTGTGATGCACCGTGTGCACAGAAAACCACACCATTTCACTTCTTTATTAACAATGTCACAAAGTTGTTTCCAGTCCGTCCTCTTTTAATAACCACAGTCTCAGCCTCTGAAAACGCGTGTCCTTTGCATTTTACAGAATTAACACTGTGTTTCTGTAATGAGTCGGCATTGCACAGGTTGCAGTTTGATAACTTGATGGATCACTCGTACCCTATTCTTTCTCTTTTTTTCTCTTACTTCACTTGCTTTGAAACACCGCCAAGATGTAATGCCACTGACTTTCAATAATCCCACAGATTTAACGGGTTGTAAACACACCGAGGTTTAATCAAAATCACTGTCGGTTTGTTTGTTTATCTGCAACTTTATTTGTAACGTGCCTGTTCTGCTTGATTTCTCCATTTCTGCGGCACTGCTCCCAGTCCTGACAAGCACTGTTTCATCCCAATGTAATTGCAAATGCTCCCCTCTCGTCCTATAATTACTCACTTGCTCATCACACGCGGGACATGAAAAACAGAAAATGACCACATCCACCATTTCCAGCAGTGTGTGTCATCTTCATCGCGTACCCCCGCCTCTCTCCACCTCCTCAGCCTCTGAAATGCCTCCTCTCCCATTTGTTAGCATAGCGTCTACTCAACGCGCAGCCCCGGCCCCCCATCTATCACAGCAGACCAAGCAAATGGAGCTTTCAGCTGAGTTGTGATAAGGAATCGCAGCCACATTAAAACATCTGTCACTCCTCCAGAGCCATGCAGAGCGGGCGATACTTTGCTGAGAGGGTGAGGAAGAGGAGAGGAGGATGAAGGTTTGGGGAAAAGAAAGACAGAAAAAATGGAGGGTTAATTTTGTGGATTCATTTACTTTTTCTGATTCTTTCCGACAATTCACTCCTTCTCCTTCTCGTAGACATTATATCCAGGCAACGTATGTTGTTCTACGTCACTAAAGAAAAAAACCTGCTCATTCTTGGCTCTTCAAAGATCAGATAAAAAAAAAACTTTTCCAGCTTGTAAATCAGTTAAGATTTCTGTCAGTTTGTTCTTTTGAAGAAGAAAAGTAATATATTAATATATATATATTTTTATTTCTACTTACAAAGAGAAGTAATGAAGTTTGTAGAACAGTATATGTGTAAATCCTTCTGGTATGTCTCTATGGAGAGGTTAATAACAAAAAAAAATGTTACCTATCATGTTTCATCAACTAAAATTATATCGTATTGTATTTGCACTTATTTTAAAAATCAGAAGTTGATGTTTTTTACCTTCTACATGATTTGAAATATGTATTATTTTAGGGACCAAAATAAAGGCAGGTGGTGCTCTGGGGCTAAATGGACTTTAGTAATGTGAATAATATTATTAATAGTTTTTAAAGCTTTGTCTCCTGCCACCAGCATGGACATAATGAGCATGTTGCATGTATGTTGTTTCCTTTAATCAAAGACAAAACCTCCTCACTGTGTGTGTAACACTAGCTGAACGTATTTCAGGTACACCACACCTCACTGGATCGAAATAAACCAGTTTTACTAGTGAAAACGTGCTATAAACTATGTCAATGCTATATGGAAGCAACATTTTTAATGTAATGATTTTTAGTGCGTGCTTCCTCCCTATTCCTCCAAACACACACACTTCAAAGCAAAGACCACTTCAGCTATATGAACTTCAAAATGAGGCTTTATTGATCAGATGTGCATTAGAAGTCTATACATATATGCACACACACACACACACACACACACACACACACACCAATTCTTAGACGCACATACTCACACTGGACCCATTCATGGACCAGCCACATACACCAGTTGAAAGTCTGCAAAGAACAACAATGTCTCCAAAGTATAGTGCAATTATACATAAGAAAAGTACAAATTTACCAAGACACAGTATCTATAATTACTTACCTGACTTGTTTTATTCAGATTTATGAAATGACTTCAGTGTCTTTAGGGTAATCTGTGTGATAAAGATAAGTCCGCTCAGTAATTGGTGCATGCTGTGTATTTGGATTTTCCCGTCCAACACCCACTTGGATGAAACTGTACAGTTTTAGGTTTTAAAGGCACTTTCCAGTGAAGGAATCTTTACAGCACTCCTTTGTTCATTTGTTTGTCCTTTAGTAAGTGTGTTTTCGGGGTGATCAATGCACAGCTACAGCTGGTTGAAGGGGACCAAATCCATTGAACAGTTGATTTGGTTCCATTTTACCAGCTTTAGCAAAGCATTTTAGCCGTGGGTCTGGTCCCAGCTGGATGTGGTGGAAGAAGTGAGACACAAATCTGGACGGAAACCTGGAAGAGTGAAAAGAACGGCATGATAAGAAAATGATTTGTCCACGTATATGTGTGCATCATGTAAGCACTTCTTTACAGATGCATGCACAAAAAGCCCGTCAACACGGAAGAGCCGCTGCCCTTGAAACAAGCAGAAAATATACAAAAAGGGAATGACGTTAGGAAGAAAGGAGGGGAGAAAGATAAAGGACAGAAGTAAGTGTGTGAGGAAGAAAGGGAATAAGAAAAAGATATGAAGAAAACAGGAGCAGGGCCCTAAGAGATAAGAGAGGAGCGCATGTAAGCGATGGTTGCAGACAAACTTGAGAAAACAATGAATTCATCACCTAACTGCCAATACTGCTAATGAAGCCAGCGGATAGAACAGCAGGAAAATTAACTCTCATTGACCTCTGGTGCGATGTGGAAAATCTCTCATTCACAGACTAATACCCGCAACACTCGCTTGTCTTTCTTCAGCCAGTCTCCCTCCTCTGTTGATTCCTTTCTCACTCGTGTTTCAGTTTCTTCTGGACGCGGAGCCCTGTTTCCTGAGCTGAGCGCGGCGGCACAGACGTGCACAGAGACACACTCAGCAGTCTTCCCGTTAGCCGCACAGCTCTGCTCGTCCTTGGAGCAGCTCACTCATTTCCTGGTTCAATTAGCCTAGCTAATCATTTAATCATTAGGAAATAAACTGTTTAAGCAGAGTCTTGGCCCTGCAATACAAGCTATTGATATTTTCTGTCTGGATATTTTTTACTACAACTGACTGATTTTATCCCATAATTAATTTTGTAGAAGATTCAATTCCACATGTAATCTTGCTTATAGTTGACTACATTTTTACTGTAATTAATATTTGTACATTAACAGTGAATATAAATATCTGTGTTTCCGACTTCAGTTAAATGTGTGTTGCTGACTTATTTTTTTCAGCATAAATGCTCTAACTAATGCTCAGAAAGTTGACAACCTTCTGTTAAACCAGAAGCAAATGCATCAACTGTAAGGCCATTTGTCCGTTCCATGAGATCCATTGAAGCGCTTGTTGTAAGTGCACCTCCACGCACAGAGGCAGGCATCGCTCTTTTTGCATCGAGCACCAAAATGATGGCTGGGTCATAGTCACACTGTGCAAACGAACACTTCCGGATTGGGTTTAGACCGTAAATGAACCTGGTTAGAGTTAGTAAATCACAGTCGGCTGTGATGTTCATCACATGACAAACATGACATTTAAAACCACTGATCATACAACTAATCACCATAGATCAATCTCAGGTCTCCTCTGACAGCTGCAGCACCCATGTGACGTTCACAGCAGCCACTAAACGTCCTCACACTAGACCAATATGCATTTATTTGTATTTGAGTTATGGACTTGCTGGAGGACATCTCTGGTGAACACACTTAGCAGCCCACAGTGAGTTTGTCATGGTATGAAGCAGAGCAAAGGCAACGTGAGACTGAAGTGAATGACGTTCATCAGGCAAAGAAGAACACGATAAACAGCAGCTGTACTAAGCTATAATTCTATTCAGAAAGTTTCTGTCGACAAAGAGCAAAACAGGTGTTGTTGCTTGTGTGTCTTATTTCTTTTTAACTTAGAGCTCCACATGGACAAGGTGCACCACGGCACAAGTTACATGGCTCTTTATTAATGTAAACATGCTAGTTTATCCCACGCAACACCGTCAGATCCACGATTTCCTCCTTTGATGCTTGATTAAAAAACTACAGCCCCAAATGTTCCAGTAACTTATTGGATCTTTTTTAAAAATATAATTATATTTTTAGGAAATGTTTGTACAGATCTGTGACTCTGTGTTTCCCTGAAATGTTTGGAATCAATTTCTATGTTGGCTTTTCTCTTTAACACAAGATGTGCTGTTTCCCAGAGGACATGTGCGTCTCCACTGCCTCCAGCTTTGACGTGTAGGTACACACCGTATGTGGACACACAGTGTTTAAAGTTCAAACGCTGCTGCTGTCACGTGTTGCACTTGACTTGCTGGTATATGGTATATAACAGCTTTTTAAGAGGAGTGTGCTGTGTGTGTGAGAGAGATTACACTGTGAGATTTGTCTCAAAGCTGTCCACCCCTCTGCAGAAACGAATACATCAGATTACCAGCCCACAAATAACATTTGAAAAATAAATGCTTAAATACTAGCAGTGCATGTAATAAGCTGAGGAGCAAGATGGGGCCTGTTCACTCTCTCTGTCTCCCTTCATCTCCTTTCCCTCACTTGCGTTTAATAAACTTGTCACTGAAGAGACTTGATGAGAGCGACGCATTCTCTACTGAAAAAAAAACCAAACTAAGGAGACTGGAAAGAGCGGGGATAATGGTGGGAGGAAGGAAGCGGGAAGTAGCACACCGAGAAGGAAAGGACACGCTTGCGTGGCCTGAATTCTCTACCTGTCCCAGAGCTGCTGTTGTTCTGCCTCTGCAACATGCAGCACTGCAGTATGTGTATGAGTGTATAGAGTTCATGTGCATGTGTGTATGTTCTGTGCTCATCTCCTCACACCTAATAAGAAGCAAAAATTATTTTTATCTCTGAGGTGTCATGTGAATGTGCTATTTTTGTGGACAATGATCTATAAATGTCCACGTAAGCCCGGCAGCAGGAGTGTGTGTGTGTGTGTGTGTGTGTGTGTGTGTGCTGCATTCTGCTCGGCAAGCTCCTGCGTGTGCTGGAGCGCGAATATCAACTTCAGAGGAGTAAAGCGCTACATGTGAAATCCTTTTCATAGCAGGATTTTGGGTAGATTAGGGAGAGAATCCCTTCGCTGTGCTGCCTGCGCTGTATTCCAGCAATCTGTAGCCCACACACTCATCAAACAGGCAACCCTCCGTCACCCCGCACACCTCCACTCAGATCCAGCATCAAACAGAATCATTACACCCATAGTGTTTTATCATTAACCTCACTCAGATGCCTGCTGGAGGAATCAGCAGAAGGTGTGTGCCCCTTTCAACATCCGTCTGTGAGGCAGTTATGTCGAGATCTAAACAGTATGTACACATGTTCATTCACAGGTTCAGCAGGGAGAGTGGACTGAATGTGGGTCGGTGTGCTGCATGTAGTGTAGGTGCCCTCTATCAGGCTGACTGCTTGGTTGGAGATAGGCTGGCTACTTGTCTATTCTGGGACTGTGCTTTCCGCTGCATTCCTGCCCTTATATTGGAGACAGTGTGAAGAGGGGACGAGGAGGGATGAGGGTTCGGGACAGCTGAACGCTGGCAGAAAGGGAGGGAGAGACGCAGTGGTAAAGACAGTCAGGGAGTCATGGTGGGAAGGTCGCTGGGGGTGTGAGGCATCCCTGGGGACACTTATACAATACAGGTGGTGTTACGGAGCAGCTGCCAGCCCGCCACTATTAGCGGCTCCAGCAGGAGGAGTGACACCGTGAAACCAGTCCCGCAGCGCGCCCTGTCACTCTCACTCGCCATGATATTTTCATTTCAAGTGTCTGCCATGACACCAGAACAGCGCTAATACAACCTGCTGTCCACCACCAGTCCCATCGCTCACTCAGCGTCTCTGCTGCCTGACCACGCGCCTCTGGTATTCCTCTCAGCTCTCTCCTTATCAGGACAGGCGACTCCACAGGCGGCGAGTGACTGACTGCCAGGCCGCAGATCACCATCCGGCAGAAACCTCTGAGAGCATCACTTTCTGTCACGTAAGCACAGTGCGCCAGACTCCTGAGCAGAGGCCCAGGACAGCTGTGAGGCAGCCATTGGACTGTGCTTCTCTTAAATGCAGCATTGAAATGAAGTGGATGTAGACAGGCCTCTGTGCATGTCTGATGAAGATGTTAGCCATTTGGTAATTGGCTTAATGCAAGACACTACAGTAATGAAGCAAGCTGACCTATGGTCAGGTTGTAAACTTTATCTTCTGTGGCTGGCTATATTTATTCCTGCTAATTACCCACTGACTACAGGCAGAGGGAAAAGTGGGATGTATATATCAAAATGAGTGCTGACATTTAGGGTGTATCTAATATCTATTGGATTGTGATGAGAATTGCTGAAGCGGTGGAACATAAAAGTCCATCAGGAGGAATCAGACTATAACTCCAGAACGGAGACACTGTGGTGGCGGGGCTGCTGGTTTGGCCACCTCTCTCCACCGAAGGCCCCTTGTCATGAGGTCAGCAGAGCTAATGCTGCTGCAGTCCACTGCAGACACCACCAACGCCTCCTCCCCCTGCATTCAGACGTGAGCAGCACCCCGCGGCTGACTCAGCACTATTCCTTTGCCTGATTGGTTGATCAGAGAAGGAGACAGGGCCCTTTATTCTCTGCTCAGCCAATTCCTTGCTTCCCTGCTCTCCTCGAAGATAAAACACGTCTGTCGGACAAAAACGCTTCCTGACCTTGTGCGGCTGATCGGCTCCGGTGCCGTAGTGTGACTAAAGAACCATGTGACGATGAACTCGCTCAGCACCCTCTCAGGGTTACACTGGCCTGTGATCATAATATCAGTAACGCTGCGTCCAACACGGAGAGCCTGCTTGTCCTTATTCCATCTAAAACTCTCCTTCTATTGGTTTTATTTAGACATAGCCGGAGTTGTGGTTACGGTCTCCAATGCATCTTGACGGGATCTCTAGTTTCTCTGAAGGACGCCATTAAGCACGCCTGTAGCGCTCATACTTTGGGTTTATTGCAGTGTTTATCTTGCGCTACTCTTGATTTTACCTCACAATGATTTAATCCTTAAAGCGGTTTTATCCTTTAACCTTTTATTCTAACGGCAACACCCTTAAGACGATCAATACCTATTTCAATGATAGATTTAATTATATTCTCTGTCACTCTCTCTATCTTTTTAACATGTAAACAGGGTGTGAGCTTAAAAAAGGAACCGGGCCTGTTTCTGCCGTTAATATCACCTTATTGGACTCATGGGGACTTTGTCTTTTCTTAGACTTTGCAGAGGTGAAATTATTCACATTAATGTAAGACTGCTGGCACTGTAAGTGTCCTTAAACGCACCACTTTATTCAGTGATTTCACCAAAGATGTGCATAAAGAGTCTGAAAAGTGGAACGCTTAGACCTCCTCGTGGTAGATGTGCATAGAGTTAACTGCCCTTCTGATTTGTCCTCAACACAGTAACACACCATCAATAACTCTAATAATGATTCAAAACACAGGGAAGGTCTTGTTTAGCAGTGAAGTATGTGATTTCACGCAGTAAAAAATAACGAGACTTCGCTTCAGAAATGATCCTTGGTACAGTTAATGTTGCTAATTATCTGCTCATAAACTCACACGCGGATAGAAAAAACGCCAGTGGCTGAATCCCGCACACACGCCTGTCACTTAACTTCTTGGCAAAGTAGAACAAAGGGAGATAAACGGAGACAGCTCGGATTGAAAGAAATGATGGGCAAAGCCTCCGTTTCTCAAGTAAAAGGAGATTGGATTAAGAGAATGAAGGGCACCCAGAAGTTAAATGAAAGAATTTCTTCATTTTTAAAAGAACTGTTAACAGTATCAAAGGAGTGAAGACGTCACCTCATTTTGTCTGGGAATGATGTCATCATCCATATGCAGTGGCTGCCAAACTGCAGCAGACGTGCTTTCTGTCTTCACCTTTCTTTCTCCTCCTGTCTCTACCTATGCAGGGCGATTCTCACTCTGAGCACGCACTAATGCCCCACCCCCCCCCACCCCCCGTCTCTTACCCCGCTCCCTCCAACCCCTCCCTTAACGAATCACCACCACTTAGCTATTTTAGCCATGCATTCATTACAGGCCGCAGCAGGGCCACAAAGGCGCACTTGATATACGCTCTGCCGTGAAACAAGAAATCCGATGCAGTTCAAGTCAGAACGGATGTAAAGTTAGCTCTGGCTGAAATGCTTTATATTGTGATCTATGCACTGTGATGGGCGAGTGTGCCTACAGCAAGCTGAAGCTTTTTTCCTAAGCATGAAAGTTGTAAAACAAAGCCTAAATTACATAATAACGTTCATACTGTGAACTGACTTTTCATTTAGGTGTCCCAACTCTCATCAGCATTGTGTCATTGTGTCCAACTTTCCCGCGAGGTAACATGTTGGTTTGGTCTTTACGGCGTGTGGCCGAACATATTGCGGCAAACACCGCTTTCACTGCGCAGCAAATCAAAGCTGTACATGTACCCAAGCTACGAACACTGTTGTGGACGAGTGTCATGGAGCAGCCACCATCATTTTCACTTTTCCAAACATTCAACGGATTTCCTTTGTTTGTCCGTTTTCTTTCCGTCTCTCCTCGTCTCTCTGCCGTGTGAAGCCAGAACACCTCACTGTTGCGCAGCTTGAATGTTCCCATAACAGACCTCAGAAGTCTGTGTTTCTCTTGCTGTCACTGCCCTGACTCGTCCTCATGTAGCTGTGCGTCCACCGGAGACACAAAAAAGAGCTCAGCTCTGATTATACCACCACTATGCAAAGTGGAAATGTGCCGCACAACCTCCTGGTTAATGCAAGCAGACTTGATAAATCCTGCTCATTGTTATGTAGATGATTGATGTAAATCATTTCTATCAGCAGCTACTTGTACTCAATCTGGAAAATAATTTCTCATACTGAAAGTAAAAATACCTGATCCTAGGTACTTGATGATGTGCTAACGGTGTTGTGGCCAACAGGGAAAAAGGTTTTCGTTTCTACAAAAGGAGACCATAACTACTACAATAGCCTCAGGCCAATGCACAATCCACTCATGCTGTTCACTAAACCTATAGTTTCTACAGGAGCCCTGGTGCTGATACAGCACTGCTGCTGCTGTGTAAAGCCCACAGTTACAGATGGTAATCCTGCTATCATATACTGTAATAGTCTCGGTGCAACAAAATGGAAGCAATTATCTCAAAGCACACAACGATCGCTGGAACAGATCACAATGCATAACTCTTTATGGGTGTGGGAGATTTACTTTCAGCAACTCTCTCTTCTGCTGTAATTCATGTACTTTATGATGGCACTCTTCTTCTCTTTTGTTTCATTTTCTTTTTGTCCATTGATCATTTGTCCTTTGCTCTCCTTGTTAGCCATGGCTCCCACACCTCGCGCACGCTTTGGGGGAACGTAGTCTTTACTGCTTGCTTCTTCCTGAAACTCTTCTGTCCTTTACCTCCTCTAACTCCAACCTCGATTCCCGTGTGCCTCTTTTTTTTCCTCTTCGATAACACAGTCCTGAGCAGTGAGGGTGATGACAGAGGAATGCTAACTAGCCTTGTCCTGACGCTGCACTCTTCTGCTGGTAGATATATATGTGCACTTACAGCAGGGGCGGGGAGCAGTGATCACAGCCCATCTCTGCCTGAGTCAGTGCTCTGCTGTATGACTGGCAGACTCCCTGACAGGCCATGACTGACACACTGCTTTTGCTGCCTCTCTGGCAGCTCCACTCAGCTTCCTCCACTAGCTTCCTATATCACTGCCTATGGCAGGCTGGTTGGCTGACTCCGTGACACTCCGGGCACTTCTGCATGCTGCTCCCAATTACACTCTGGCAGACTGAAGAGGAATGCAAGAGACACAGGAGGACAGATGAGGACGCCCTGCATTCTTATGTGAGAAATGTTGCATTGCAATGCAATAACCGGCAGGGAGAGTTGGTCTGGCTGGTGTTGAGACTGTAAAGGACTCACGCACCCGGAAGTGCGTGAGTTATTTCTGCTCATGCAGACGGGGTGGGTGAAGGTGAACAGAGATCAGACGCTGTGGCCCTGAATAAACACATTTTAAGCCAGTCACACCACTGGTCCCATTCTCTGAAACAGCTGCTTCAGTCACAGCGATGCGCGATGACAACACATATCGTAAATTAATTTACCACACAAGTAAATACCACAACATCAGATCTTTATTCCAGTGCCTGAAGTTGTGGTGTTTATGTTCCTTATCAAAACTATTTGGTATGTTCGTTCACAACAAAAAAACATTTCTATACGTGATAGTTACGTCCTACAAAAACGGAATCGAGTCGCAAACACTTTCTGTAGAAAAACGTAACTCGCATATGAACATATCTTTTAGGAGACATGTGATTTAATGAAGGTGAGCATAGTGGTCGGCCCTAGCGTGACACTTATTTACAGATCAGTACACGCAGACAGACTTACCCGTCTTCCTGCCGTATCCACTTCAAACATTCTTTTTGATGCCTTTTTTAAAGTATGCACTGGTCAGGCTAAAAGTTCTGAGAATCATTATTACACTACCATCAAACTGAAATAAACCGTTTGGTTAAAATAACTACACTACGCTAACATCATTACGTTTCTTTAGGAGCTAAAATCAACTTAATTCCTGAACCATTTGCCTTAAATAAAACAATTTATTTTTACACATTCAACTATCTAAACTTTGAGGCCATGATTTGATACAGGAAAACCAAACATTCAGGGGCCGGCCTCACAGTTCGTCTTCCTGTGTACAGCACATGAAACCAGTCCTTCACACAGTCCTTATTCACTACTCTCATAACCAGTAATGGGAATAACTCAGTGCCCAGGAATGCATTATATTCGGAGTTATACCTCCTTATGAGATATATCACAGCAACTCTACTGTATATTTTCTCCTGAGATGCCACTCCAGGCTACATATATTTGAAATACTCCAATAGATGAATGCATAGGCTCAGTACTCTGGGAAAGATGGTTGAACTTTACATTCTATTTACTCAATGAATTGAGAACAAATGAACAAAAAATGAGCTGCATGCTGTACAATATATGGTGTTATCAGAAGAAATGAAACAACAAATAAACCTTATGACCTTATAAACGCAGACATAGTGTAATTAGAATATTAGGACGTCGGTGAACAGTAATAATGAGGGTGTGAGTGTAAGGGGAACCTGCCTGTGTGTGTGTGTGTGTGTGTGTGTCTAATCTCCTGCGAGCGTGGGGAAACAGTAGTAATAGGGACGGAGAGGAGGAGATGCGGTCCACCACCACAGTGCCCTTGTTCCTTTAATTACTTCCCTCTGCTTCACAGCTTCACTGCATAACAATTATCCCGCATGTTCATTTGAAAGGAGCAGACCCTCTCTTTTCATATCGCGAGGTAATGGACAGGCTACGGTGTCAGCAACATCACTTGATGTACAGAGAACACTAGTGGGATCCATTAAATCTGACACGAGCTAATACTTCTGTCTTTTACCTCTTTCTTTCTTTCTCTGCACCGTGAACAATAAGCCAGCAGGGAGGTTGCCTGTGGCACTGCTTATTCCAGATGTGGAGTTGTTTTTTTTTTTTTTTGCTGTCCCTCCTGGCGTTGCACCTTAGCAGACAAGCATATTTGAAAAAAGAACATTAGAAGACAACAACACACAAATCCAATTAGTTTCCTACAACTGATCAGATTTTCCCAACTTGTCTGCGGATTTGGTGTGTGGCACACGCACGCACACACACACACACACACGCATGTTCGAAGGCAGACGGGAAGGGCTGGGCCTTACAGTCTATTGGAGTCTAATTCAAGCAGATGTCTGTTTAATTGATTGAAACAAATTACCTCAACATGGATCCGTGTCCCAGCATAGGGACTGATCGGCTTTGTGGAGGGTGTGCTGCGTGTGGTTTGTGTGTGTGTGTGTGTGACTAGGGCAGGGTGATGCTCTTTGGCTCTGACCCTCGCACAGAAAGTGCATGTCTTAATCATTAAATGATAAATCGTCATTTGGTTTCTGATTACACTGTGTGTTTTTCATAATTGATTCTCGGGTTCCCTCCGATCTGATGCACCATCAGCCTCACGTTAAAATGCCGGGCCAATTACCAAACGGATATTTAAGGTTCATAATTATGAATAACTTGTTAGATTTCTGAAGCCATTTATTATCAAGGCTTTATCTTTTTATATCATCTTTTCTTGACAGTAATTTGCCGGCCGTGCTCCCGGTGAAACATCGACTGTACAGCACATGTTCCATCTCTATTTCTACTCACTTCAGTAAGGACTGAGTGCCTGAGCAGTTTACCAGTGTGCACTATGAAATCACACATTTGCTCCACTGATATAACAAATAAGAGCTGCTGCAGTGCCCCCTCCTCTCCTCTGATACGCTATATGCATGTAATGTGTATCCAAATAGGAAGATAAACAGCAGGAGGAATCAATACTGTGGCTAGCAAAACTGCTGTTGACACTATATAATGTATTTGTTCCATTGCCTTCAGACTTTAGATACACTTTTTATTTACATCACAGCGGCTCACGTGACAGTATCTCTGTGTGTGTTTTATGTGAGTGGCTATTGTTTGAGAAATGACTTTGGGTGGGTTCAGATGTACATTTCTCCTGAGATTCACTTTAGAGACATAAACACAGTAGAGGATATAATAGGCTGTGTCTGTGTCCTTGTATCAGGACCAGACGGCACATACATTACCACTCCGCTGCATCTGTTTCAACTTCCATTACTCTTTAACCCTATTATATTCTGCGGATTGCTGCTGATGCACACTTACTATAAACATGATTAAAAGAGAAAAAAAAAGTCCTGACACTTAATATAAGAAAAGCCTCACTTCAGCGTCTCATTCCTCATCCCTGCGCACGCCTTATCGCTCTCTCTCCTACCACAAGTGTGTAGTGCAGGTGTGCAGCGCGCGGATACAAATGAACAATCTGTGACTTTACGCACACACTTACACAGTCAAAAGGTAAACGAAGTCTCCCAACAAAAGGTCGTTAAAGAAATAAATATGTCATCTTCAGTTTCAGCCACCAATAAGATTCAATTTACATCCATGAACAGTGACATGTAGGGAAACCTGCTCCGGCAGGGAGGAGCGGGCAGAGGTATGGTCAAAGGCGTAACTACAGCCACGCGTGCACAAGGTTTGAAATACAGACACCTTAACAGAGGTGTCGCATCCTGAGTTAAAGCATATTTATAATTATTTAGAAATATATAATTTGATGACCTGTAAGTGAACAGTCGTCTCTACCAGACGTTTACAGTAAATCCCACATTCTCAGCAGCAGATTTCATTGGATGTTCCAGTGATCCACATGAAAGATCCATATGTAACCACTGCTTATCCCTCACTGGGCCTTACTGGGGATTACTAGCTTTGCCTCTGCGGTCAGCCAATAAGTAATTCAGCTTTACCAGCCGGCCAGCCGCGGCGAGCAGGGAGAGTGGGTCAGGGAGGCTCTGAGAGGAAGCCAGAGGTCCCGGGACGTGCGTGTGTCAGTGTGTGTGGATGGACGGCTGTCCAGCGCGGAGCGCGGCAAAGCGGTGCCGGCGGTTTACTTTTAGTGGGGCCCCCCAGTCGCCCGGCTTTGGCTGTCTCAGCACAATGCCGCAGTCAGCATTGTTGCATATTTAATGTCCTGATGAGAGCTTCCACCTGCTGACACAGGCAAAGTGACAGAACAATACCCGCCCAGCCCCCTCGCACCACCCCCAACACACACACACACACACACCAGCTCTGAACACCATCATCAATCCAGTCTCTCTGCCTCTTTCGCCTCGCCTCATCTCACACGCTCACTCGCCACAACTCCCTCTGCTCAGATCCCACTTCAGTCTACACTGCTCTCTCGTTTCCCGTTTGTCACCCCCTGCTCCTGTGTCCCCCTCAGCACTGCCCCCCCCCCATCTTTGAATTCTCCCACAGTACAGTGACCTTTCCCTCTGGATCTTACAAATCACAGCAATAAATCCCTCCAACAGAAAAACACACTTGCAAACACAGACACGTCACACACTTGAACTTCCTCACACTTTTTGTGGGGGGGGGGGGTTGAATTTATGAATATGTTCCTTGCCTAACTGGGATTTGTGCATTTTTTGGACCCAGTTTGTCTCTAATTCCTGCTCATGTGCAGCCCTCTTCCAAGATTAGAACTGTCTCTGTTTGACGGTTAATTAGCTCTGAAACACACTGCCTGGCTGTATGTGTTGTAATGTTCAACAGTTCTGCTTGGAATGAAGCAGTTAACTCATTTATGGTGTCCTGTTAACATTGTCCTCGTAAAATAAGATTGGCATGAAATATAATCCAACTGCAGATGCCCGTCAGCTCAGCAGGTCCCACACAAGCACAGCACCCCAGGGTGTGCACCTGATCAGGGCCAAATTACAGCACTGAAACTGGCCCAAATAACACCTAAACAGGGACAGGTAAGCCCTAAGTGGGTCACATATAGTATTTATATACAAAGTAGGCCAAAATGCATACACTAAATCCTGACATGATTGTTGTACCTGCTCCCAAACCACACCCGGATTAGTCACTGCTCCCGCACATGTATACGTCCCACACATACTTAATCAGAGCTCAGAGAGTTATCACATAAAAACATGTACCTGCACGATCTGCTGCCTCAGCGCGCTGCTGAGACACGCATCATGTAGCCTGATGTTGTGGGTTTCACTCAAAAACAGCGTCATAAGTCACCTTCTTATTTTTACTTCTCATTTTTCCAGCCACAAGACACACGCCCTCTGACAACAGACGCAGCTGCTGGACCATCCAGACTGAAGGAACACTCTTAACAAGATCTAATTAGGGACTGAAAAAAGCGACACAAATGATTATATGTTTGACTTTGTCCCAAAAGGTGATGTGACTTTAAGTTTGAAACAATTATCAGCAGGCCAACAAGTTGGGCACACATCTAGACTGTGTGACTGCACCCAGGCGTCTGCGTCGGTAATCTGTTGTAGAGTCCTGCAGCCAGTCTCTGCTTCTTCCTTTTTCTGACCATCCTCTTGAATGCTGCTATCCATTAGCAAGCATTTAATCACTGCACCATTTACTGGAAACTGCTGTCTGTCTGTCTGTGGTGTGTGTGTGTGTGTGTGTGTGTGTGCGTGTGTAGTGTATTTCTGTGGCAGTAGCACCTGATTCAATCCAAATAAAGCAAAAGGTTTGCATGAGGCTATTACCTTAGAGTGCAGCAGAAACATCCATTTCCAAAAAAAGAAGAGAAGAAACTCAAAAGAACTGAGTGAAAGAGATACCAAAAAATCTATTGCTGGCTGGTGGAAACTGCTGACTGGAGTTGCAGCTGCATATACCGTTTTCTACTGTATGCATCCTGCTGCAGCATCAAGCTGAGTGGACTCAACTGGGCCACGTCAGGGTAGAACACACACACACACACACACACACACACAAACAGCATATGTGCAGAAATTGCAGAATTTGGAACTAACGTGAAACTATTAAAAATCAAACACACAACATCTTGTTTGCTAGTTTTCCATAGGAGACCAATTCGTCTTTGAGTTTCATTTAGATGCGGCGCCGTCATTTTTCCCAACCTGGGATACATACTTCTTTACATTCCATAGTTGCTCTTGTTCATATGGGCATATAAAGAAGTATGGCCCCAAGCAGGCAACTGTCCTTGGTGGTGCATCAGGACTCCTGCCCTGCCCTCTATCCTGCTCCACCTCAGCTTTTCCTCTGCCTCCCCCTCCCATCTTAAACCTACCCAACGAAGAGGAAAAAATGTTGAATCAGGATCTACACAATTCACTGAATGTACATAACCCCGTCCTGATCCCTCATAGCACCAGGTTTACACTCCCCCTGGACACGACTGACTGGGTGGAACAAAAATACAGTTCATAAAAAAGTTAAGATACAAATACACACTGCTTTTCTCTGACCCAGCTTGTTCCTCTGACCTCTCACGCAGTCTTTAACAACATTTGTTCACACCAGCAAGATCAAACGAACGTCACGTGAAATAAGTCCACTTTTAAAAGTTATATTTTACACTCAGCGTTTAAATCACTCCTGTCCCTCTGCAATAGTGTACGAACAAAGCTGGAGTGATACAGTACATCTACACTATCTGGAGACCATGTGCCCTCGCTGCTTTGACACACTGTACATTATGAAGCGGCTTCTCACACACACACACGCGCAGCACACAATTCACCTTCAGTGTCACATTTAGAGGTTCAGCTGCAGCGGTGGAGTGAAGGAGGGTGAGGTGGGAAGGGAGTGGGGGGGTGGGATGAAGGGAAATGAGGAAGATGTTGCACTTACCTACAGGCAGATGTTGGCTAGAACCCCCCCTCAGCCCCCCCTCCTCCTCCTCACCCTCCTCCCCTGCTTCTGCTGGGCCGATGCACCAAAGAGAGAGGCAATAAAGCAAGAGCAGAGAAGAAAAAGGAGACTGGAAAGAAGAAGTGCTTCGCTCTCTCTTCTCTCAGTCTGTGTCCCAGGTGCTGCCTCTGCAGTCTCTCTCTCTCTCTGTGTTTAGCCACACACACACTCTCTCTCTAACATCCTGTCTCTGATCCTCTCTCTCCCTCCACTCTTCTTAATCTCTCTCTCTTCCTCACACTGAAAACTTTTAGTCCGGCGCACAGCCACTCATCCCACCGGTCCTCTGCCACTGAGAGCAATTTCTCTTTTCTCCTCTCTCTCTGCTCCTCTGTGCCATTCATCTCTCTGCCGCTCTCCCTCACACACGCTGTCCCATGCAGTCTATAGGCTACCATGCTATGCAGTCTTCCCTTGGCTGCCCACTCCCCTCTATATAGCATGTGCTCTCATTGTCTCTCTCTCTCTCCCCCTTTTTTTTTCTCTACTCTCTCACACACACACACACACACACACACACACGCACACACCCTGCTGCCTCTCTTTCAAACGACAGCAGCGTTACTGTTCCACGCTGAGCAAACAGTGGCAGGGATGAAGTTGAATATGTGGCGTGGCGTGGACAGGTTGGAGGTGCACGGCGGACTGAAGGAATGTCGGTGCGCGTGTGTGACCTGTGCGTGTGTGTCAGTCTGTACAAGTGTGTGTGTTTCCAGTTGTCCTTGTTCCTTCACCTGACATCCCCTGCCCCCTCACATTATACTCAGTCCCCGATCCACAAGCAACCTCCCCCCACCCCCACCACTGCCACCAATACATACACCTACCTACCCACCCTCCTCCGCCGTCTCCCATCCCCCTCCCTGTCCTCCCAGAGATCAATACCAATTTATAGGCAAATGCACAAAGGCTGAGTCGCGCTTTTAATGAATTGAACCATTGCTAACGTCAGGCATCTAATGAAAGCTCTGAGAGAGGCGTTAAGAAAACCTATGGTGGGAGCAGTCTTTGAGTCACGAACAGCTGTTACTCCATCACAGCTCTGCATCTGGGCTTCCCCAGCGATGGGACGGACGATGACCGGAGATTCAGGAGTGGGTGTTGTGTGTTTCCTAAAACATGACCATCAGCAGACATTTGAATCATCATGATTCCAGCCCCTAATAAGAGAAAACAATAAGTGTCCTTGATTTTTTTACATACAGATAGTATGTGTTTCTTTCATCTCTGACTGCCAAACTTTAACGCTCAAATCCCCATGAAACCTAATGTTACTAAATAAAAAGATATTTTCTCCACATGCAAAAAATACACACTTTGCCTTCACAGTGAATTGGAAATGTGTGTGCGCATTCCTACTTAAATCCACTGCACAAGTACTGTTATTGCTCTTCCACCTATATAATTTTACTCCAGTGTCTTCTCCTTTACTTTAAATAGAGAAATTGCCTCAGTGTATGGACTGCATCCACAAAACCTACAGCACGTGAATATTTCATTCTCTATGGGCTCCAATAGCCCCTCGGTGGGTTCCTACCACTGTGTAACCAGTGCCATGGGGGCTGCACACATCAGCCCTGCCCACCCAGTAATTAAAGTAAACGTCTCTTCATAAATCACACTCGTCCTCTCCTCTGTCTTCGTCTCTCACTCCTCCTCTCTTTTCTCTCCAAGCAATAGAATGAAGGTTTTGTAAATCACCAGCCAGGACTGGTAGATGAGGGGGCTTTGCTCACGTGCACCTTTGCAAACAGACACATTATGAGGAATTAAGCTGCCTATTCACTCTGGCCTCTACGCCACCACCACCACCACCACAATATTTCAGCCAGGAATTACGATCCTCCAGGGAAAAATACCAACTGTTATAGGTCGAAAAAAAAGGGCAGTGTGTAAATTACGCATTGCACTGTGATGCACGGCTTAACAGGATACTAAACTGCAGATGGAATTTGCCAACATCTGGCTTGACTTTAAAGTATCAAAAGACATTGTCCATCCCAACATAAGGTGTCTTTCTCTAATAAATGTTTTTGTACACATGCTCACCATTCATAGTCACAGCGGTTGAGCTAACACTTGCTGGGCAGATATATAGATTCTCAGCTGCATGTCTACTAGAACACCTACAACCATGCAGGCTGTCTCCAGTAGGACCGAGCTTGGGACACCCGAGACCTTACCACCTCCAGCAATTTATGCTGAAGCCTGTCAAAGCTCCGGATACTTGACAGACAGCTGACCACCACTGATCTGCCTGGTATCTGCTAACTGGGTAAAATTAGCCTGAACGGCGAGAGAGAGACGGGAAGCAGAGCCGGGACCACATGCGTGACAATTTTAGAACCTTGCTTCCACGTTAAAGCTCTCTTCCATTCTCTCTCTTTGGAGGGTGGCATGTGTGTGTCCCAGCTATAGATAGACCTAAGGCCCCTTTGAGAAGGCTGCAACGACACTGAGCTTAACACCAGGGCACATTAGAACGCATTCATGTGGTATTTCTGCTGATAAACCACACCTGTCCTGCAGGCTAATATAGCACACTGAGCAGGGCTGCACTGGGTCAACCTCTGCACCACACAACCATGTTTCTGCTGCTGCCATAGGAAAGGATTCTACGTTCCTTTATACACAAATCACATTACACGTATTACAAAGAGAGATTTACACAAAACACAAAAGCAGTTGTGAATATGCTGAGAAGAAGTTTGGATTGTGACAGAATGACTGCATGGTTCATGTTGTTCATTTGCTGTTTAGTTGAAATAAACTCAGCTTGTGCTTGACAATAACTTAAATTAATGGCTTTGCTACCAACTACGTTACAATCGCACACCGCGTAAGTTTCCTGCTCCCAGTACGTTACACAACATTTTTTTTTTAAAATGCTATCCACTGAATATCCACCTTGACCTTTTAACCCTGTGTGAACTGTGATGAGATGGTGCAGTTGAAATACTTTCTCTGCCACACTCATTCTAACTGCTGAGAGGTGACATGATAAAGAAAAAAAGAGTCCCATGTTGTGCCTAACTCACACAATCCGTTTCCACAAGGAAGAGAAAAATGTCATGTGTGTGTGATGGTGACCGGGATGAAAGATGCTGACGCACAGAAACATACATTCCACAAATATGTGCAGGGAATAAGTACACCCCACTTATTTTACAAATATCTAAACACACACACACACAAACTTCTACACTTACCAGAGAAGAGGTGATCCAGATAGGGATGGTGGCCCATGCGGAGTGAGGCGGTCGCTGCAGGCGGTGTCTCTCCTCCCTGGGAGCTGAATCAGCGATGGAGAGTTTAAGGATGCGGAGAGGAAAAGAGGAGGAGGAGGAGAGAACTGAAAAAGGAGAGGAGAGAAAAAAAGAGGGTCACGGGACCTGCCTCGTCTCTCTCTTGCTGGATGGGTTGAGAAAGGAGGAGGGAAGAAACAGGCAAACCAAGAAAAAAAACTGGACCCAGAGCAGGTAGGAAAGAAAGCAGAACATAGGTTTGTGTAAAGAGGATTCAACTGGAAGTGATGACGGGGCAATGAAACGGTCAGCCAGCAACAGTCGATCCCTCCACACCCACAGCACACCAGGCCATGTAAAGTTAGAAGGAAGACAGCTGATCAGACTGCCAGAGAAGAAGATAGAGCGAGATAGTGAGTGCTGACAGAGCTGAAGGACAAATCTGGGAAAAGGCTGCAGGCAGGGAGGGGTCGAGCGCAAGGAAAGAAAGAGCGAGTACGCAGAGACAGTATGTGAGGGAAATGGTGTTGGTTAAGGAATAAAAGGAAGTGAATGGGACGGAGGATGAGAGGAAGTTGTCAGACAGTTGAAGGGATAAGAAGAGAAATAAAGCTATGGGAAGAATCAAAGGCAGGAAGAAAGAAAGAGAAGGTTAAAGCATAATGAGGAGTAAAGGAGGGATGGAGTAAGCACAAACTAAAAGAAAGACAAGAATGATCAGCACAAGTGGAAATCAATGATTTCTTACTTTTTCCTGTCCTGTCCTTTTGGCCCCGTATTCCACTGTACTGATATCTGGTCCAGCAGGCAGTGAAAACAAGTCCTCCCAAATAAAGAGATGAAAGAAAACTAGAAAACGTGTTTGCATCAAAAGGAAAAGAGAAAGAAAAAGCAGGGGTTCTGGGATGAAAGGTCACAGCCACTGTTTGTACTTTGACTTCTGTTTTTTTAACGTGAGTGTCAAAAATAGAGAAGAGCAAAAGTTAGAACGAGAGCGTGACAGGGGGAGCGAGCAGGAGGCTCAGCGTGATCAGAGGAAACCCCCACCATCCCAGGGTTTTTATACCAAGGTAAGAAGCAGAGACGCACACCCCTCCACCAGGCTGCCTGCGCTGTCATGCTCCACGGCCTTATTTAGTGAAGCATGGCAAAAAATAGCCTCCCAAGTGTTGCTGTGAGTGTCTCTATTAAAGTGGGTGGATTGGAAAGTGGGAGGGACGGGGCGGGTGTCTCAGAGGTGAGGTAGAGGGGTGCCAGGGAACGTTGGGGCTGGTGATGGTGATGTAGTCACTTTTACTCCAGCTTCCATTTGACTAGTCGTCACATTGATATCATGCACTGCAGGATCTCGGTGCACGTAGTCTGCTGCACGGACACAATCCTTCCTAAGTTACATGTCGCCGGTCACACGCCTTGGGTTGACTGGATGTGTCTGGGAACATGTGCGTGGAATCAACAACGATCCGTGCAAATCTGTTTTGGTCAGTTCTCTGTTTGGTTTTAATCTTTGTGAGTTGTTCTGCTTCATTGTCATGTGATTAGATGGAAAAAGTTCATTAGTCCCTCCATAAGTCCACCTTCTCTTTCACCTTTCACAGTTGACGAGCCTGGAAATTGGTACCGTAGTTAAAGCCTGCTTAAGCCCGAGTGCCCCCGTGCTCATACCCTCTCGCTGCCCACTGCCGAATCTCCCCAGTGAATGTTTAGCAGTGCTAAAAAAAGAAGTGTGAGGCCTTCCTCTACCACCCAGTCAAACTCTCCCACACCCTTCCCCTAGCAACCTGCCTCAATACTCAGCACCTGGGACTGCATCGCATTTGTTGTATGTACAGGCTCCATGACAAAGACAGAGTGAGGAGACAGGAGGAGAGAGAGGTATTCAGTGTGTGTGTGTGTGTGTGTGTGTGTGTGTGTGTGTGTGCGTCTCCAAGCTGATGAAGTCTCAGGTGAGGCGAATGTTTCTGTGCAGTAAGCGGCCGAGAGACACGGTGAGATGGAGAGAGAAAGGACGCGGAGATTGAGAGGACAAGAGGAAGGGAGGAGGGATGGGGAAAGAAAAGGATATTGATTTCCACCTTAAAGAGGCAATCTCCACTTCTCAGGAGCATGTGCCTGCGCTGGTGTGTGTGTGTGTGTGTGTGCGTGTTGTGTATGATCTGTCCTGGGATCACAGCGGAGACGCTGATGCAGACGTCGAGCCTGCACACATGCAGACACAACTGCTGAATGTTAATGATGGTCAAAGATGCACAAACATAAAGCAGAGAGCAGGGAACCTAGCACTAGAAGACCTTTGACCTTTACAGGCGTCCCTCTGCTCCAATCACCTGTAATCTGTCACTTACTTACACGTATTATAATTTCACTCTGCTTTCTTCCTACATCTTGTTCTCAGCTGACGTTTTCTTTGTTGGGTACAGCTAAGATTAACAGTACTCCATACGGTGAGTCCGATTTCCCTCAGTACTGGTCAAGGCAGCATCAAAGGGAAAGACTGTGGTGAAAATGTTTACTCGTACACAGAGGAATAATTGCACAGCTATGTGAGAATGAGATCAATCAGAATCTACTGAGGTGCTCTGGTTGACCCAATGTGTTGCTGCGTTTCATTTCACTTTCACAGTGACTTCCTGGCCCTCCATAATCAGAACTACTGGAAGAAGGGACCAGACGTCATACAGAGATGTTACACATACGTGGAGCCCAATTTTTAGACATAAATTAAGACATCACAGACTTTCTTACTTTGAGTGTCTCATCAAAACAAAGGCAACATGAGCTGGGCGTGCACGATTAACGACTCTCGTTTAGCTGTCACCAAAATCACACCTGCACAACCCATCACTGGCCCAAGAGTTACGAGCACAGAGCTCACATTTTAAATGCCATCCTATGTATGAAACGGGACACAGCCGGCTGGTACATTGCAGACTTCACAGAAAAAAATCTGTACAGAAAAGTAATTCACACTGTTTGGCTTCAATGAACATGTAGCGTATTAGCTGCTCTGTACTGTGGTATGCATTGAGCATGAAATATATTTTACTTTTCTTTAGTAATTGTCATGGTCGGTCTACTGTAAGTTGAGGTTTTATGTGATTTTGGCTTTCTGTACTTCTGTTTGATTGGTTTCTGTCTTAGTTGATTCAGTTTCATGTTTCATCTGTGCTCTGGTTGTATTTGGACTACATTACCCATCATCCACTTGTCACCGTCTCACGGTCTCTGGACTTCCTGGTTTTATGAACTACTACTCCCAGCACTCCTGTCGACTCTGGTCCAAGTGTTAAATCAACCAACCTGGTTCACTTCATGTTAACCCTGCTCCTTCAGTAATGCTTTGTCAGATCATCTCCCTTTGTTCTCCTGTGTTCTGCTGTGTGGTCATCCGTATTCCCCTGGAATACGGAGTGGGTTTTTGGTTTGGATTGTGTTCATGGTTTTGTGTTGCAGGTTATGTATTCGGCTAGTTGTGTTATTTCCATATTTAGTCTGTTTCTGGTTCTTGTTTGTTTGTAACTGTTTGGTGTAATCCAGTTTTTCTTTCTTTATGAGTGATTTTCTGTTTGTAGTCTTCTATGCTTTCACATTTAGTTAAATTTCTTATTTTATTTCCCCCCCATAAGTTAGTGTGCATTTGTGTTCTGACGCCACCCTCACCTTCACAGTAATAGGTTTGTCTGGGAGAATGTCCTCAGCATATTCCCTGGTAGAATTCCCTTGATCCCTTGGGGAAGAAGGTTGAGAACCACTGCCCAAGACCAACAAGCCAAGACAAAAACAAAAAGAGTAGAAGCGCTATGATGAGGACAAATCAGATGAGGCACTGCACTGAGCGAAGTGTGCGAGCAATCTTTCCCTGCACATTCAGCTTTGTTGCTGAGCAAGGTTAAAGAGGTGGTGGATAACAGATCCTACAATGGGTGACACTCGTAGAACTGTCAAAGCTTTGCAGTGCTCCAAATCTTTGTGTTAGAGGCAACACAGCTTCAGCGTGACTCCTCTTAATCGTCATTAATAATCACTGCCAAAGACACTGCCGGGTTTACTGTACTCTGTGTGCTGTATGTCGATGACTGTACGTATTGTAAGCAAATATGTCAGGCAGGCAATTTGTCAGAGCATTCAGGGATAATGCAGACTGTGGCGCAATTAGTTTTCTGCACTTCCATTGACAGCACAGACAAGACACAACATGACAACAAATAATATTGGATTGGACAAGGAAGAGTATCCTTTATGGTGCCGTCAACCAGATGTAGAGTCTAACACCTCTTTGTCTAATATCTGCATAAATACCCACCTGAATTAATAAACAGGATAAAAACAAAATCTGATCTCTTAGTCTAAATGATGCCATGTGATAAACAAGCAAACTGTCTGTTGATGTTCATACACCAGTTAGTAGCCAGAGGTGCCCAGACACGCCTACATCTCCCAGAATACTGCTGGAAAAAACTCCCTGCACTCGTTATGTACAGGAGCTCTTTGGGCTTACTATTAGAATAAGATCAATAAAGAGGTGTATGATGTAAAAGGCTCGTTGAAACGTATTTATTAGTGTTTTCTGTATATGCATTATGTATGTGAACCATTTTTAAATGAAGTGCTAGCTGTAGACCACGTTCACAGGTATGTGAATGCCAGCATTTATATTTTAATTTTAAATTGATGATCGCAAACCTTTTATTTTGTTGGGCTTTGAAAGACAAAGGCTTCTCTACGGTGAAGTATTTGCCTTTTTGATTGGGTCAGTGTGAAAGACTGTTGAGTCAGATTACATCTTTAATTTGTGAATACGCAAACGCTCGGGGAGTAAAGTGCTTTCTGTGTGTGTCTTTTTAATTTATGCCTTAGTGTGTGTGTGTAAGCATTCCTCCTGTATGTCGGACTGCCTATTTCCAGAAATACCTGCAGTGCTGCACGTCTGCGAGTCCCACAGTGTTGTCACTGGGCACTTTAGAGTCTGTACACTCTTGATCTCGCTTGGCAAGCAGACAGAATAATAAGGTTGTGTTGTAGGACAAAGAAACAATAAGCTTCTTTAAACGCCATCTCCGAATGACGGGACAGTCCCACTGGAGACAAACTGCAACCACCGAGACCAAACAACAAAATATTTTTTTATTTATTTGGTTACTTTCTCTGTACCCCCCCCCCCCCACACACACACACACGCACACACACACACACTCTGATGCAGTTAAAGTTCCTGCGGGACCATTACTTTAGCTGGCGTGTGAAATGGCCTAGGAGATGAATGCTTTTTCTGCATTACCTGGTGGCAGGGGAAAAGCAATGGATACAGTCTACAGATCCTGCAGACACTTTTTAATCTGGGAAAGAGAGCTCTCTGATCCCAGCCAGCGGCACGATGGAAAAAGTAAATGTGAAAAGAAAGGAATGGGGCCACAAGACAGAGATGAGGAAGCAAGAAGTAGATGGAGGGAACAATGTGGCTGTGTTTTAATTAGTACCACTTGAGAAGAAAGTTAAATCTGACTTTCACTTAAACTTAACCATTTGAGAGGATTTCAATCTAATGAAAAGACTAACTTTCAATTTGGCTTCAACACTAATTGTGCTGAACTCCCTGGACTGTGCATCTGGTGACGGAGGACTAAACTGTGGATGAGGAGCCACTGCCCACAAACAACAGCTTCACACTGGGTAACCTGAGCCAGAGGAAACAGATGCTCTTAGAGGTCAATGACCGACCCAATTGGTTAAAAAGCAAGACACAAATAAAATACAAAGCAGACTCACGGATCCAGCGCATTGTCCTTCGTAACCACTGTGGAGCAATAAAGAGAGGTGGCCTCGTGTATTTAAAAAATGAAGCTAAATTGAATTCTTTTGTTTACTGAAGGGAAACATATGCCCCCTTCAAAGGAGATGTCTCTCAAGCTTTAAAACCAAGGATGTCTGTAAGACAGCATCATCATGAATCATTAATGGTCAGTGTTAGGAGATGAAGCATCAGCATATGTGTTCGGCTGTGGCTTACAAGCAGAATTACAGACACAGAACAACATTTGTATTAACATGGAAATATCCATCCTGTTTACTACTCAATACAGAAGCAGTTTCTTACCTCTCCTGCAAAGTGGATGGGATTTGGGATTCTCCACACTTTCGTAACTGTTTTAGACTAAAGAATGTCCCATGTTCATCATTTGTGCCACTAATCGACGTACAAGTTTACCAGTTTTGTTAACTTTGAGAAAACTAAATGAACGGGAATCTAAATCACTCTAATGGAACCAGTGTGGTACGTTGCTGGGTCTGGGTCCTGTTGACTGTCATCTGGTTAAGATAAGCACAAAGAGAAATAAATATGAGCTGGGCTGCAGGATTTGGCCAATCTCTCAGCCACAGTCTGAGTTATGGGCCGCAGACAGCTCCAGTGTAGTGTGTCAGCTGCAAATCGATGAACACATCTAAATATAAACTTGTCTCATGTAACAGTGACAAAAGCATCCCCATTTTATTTTTCAATAAAAATATGCCCATTAGATGGTAGAGTGTGTGTGTGTGTGTGTGTGTGTGTGTGTGTGTGTGTGTGTGGTGAACTGTTCAGGAATGTTGATAGTGCTACTGTACTGCTGGGTTTTGTCTGAGCTATCAGTCAAAGGGAATCTCCTCCCACGCACACACCACGACCATGCTTTGACCAGTTAAGGGTACAGTAAGGTGAGAGTAAATTTTAGCACAAGACAAAAGAAAAAAGGTAGGAGGTCCATGGCTTTGTGCCAGACTGCTTTTTTGTGTCTACGTGGATCCTTAGGCTGAGAATAGCATTGACTTGCCCTTTGTTTCACGTAGATATATAACTGTCTCTGTGGCAAGGTCATGTGACAGTTTCACATCCTCTCTCTCTCCTTTGTTTCAGTCAGCCTGATCTTCACTCAGTCTAAGATGTGACGTTGCATCAAAGCAAGACAACAACCCATAAGACAAAGTTAAAAGGCGAGTTCCAATTATGCTTATTGTCAGCGAACACGTGCCCTGTCTCTTTGTCTCGCTGCTGTTCCCTGCCATGCTAATGCAATGCCGGTTAGTGGGCCGGAGGTGAGCCAAACGGGGAGGAGGGGAGCGGGGGGCAGGCCCTCAGAGGGGACTTGGGGAACAATCCGGAGACACATTGATGGATTTGACTTCTGCTTCGCATAATCATTCTCCTGGCCTCTTGAGGACAGAGAGAGAGAGGGCCGAAGAGAGACAGATGAGTAGAGGAAGAGTCAAAGAGACAAACAGAGAAGAGAAATGGGAAAAGAGACAAGAGGAAAAAGGCAGAATTAGAAAATGAAAACTGAAAGAATGGAGAACTGAAGTACATTATTCTCAGGAAAAGAAAAGGAGCTAAGAGAGCTGAGCCATGCAGAGGACCTGGACGAGAAATGAAGAAGAGAGGATGAGGGAGAAGGTGGCAAGAGAGCGTTGAGTCAGAGAGTGAGGGGGAGAAGAGGCGTAAAGGAGGGCCGAGGGAGCTGAGCATGTTGGGCTGGGTGAGACCAGAGCTACAGCTGTGACTCCCGATAGTGTGTGTGTGTGTTAACACGCTACCTCGCTCCCCTCGTACATCTGTTCTTTCATTCCCCTCCGCTCGGAGCCGGGCAGCGCCAGGTGATCATTTTCTCTGTGAATTAGGACTCCCGGCAGAGTACAGTCCATTAGGGCAGATCGCTGTGTATCAGTGTCTCACGCAACCAATTGAGCATGAGAGAGCCAAGCACACTGAAGCAGTGGCTGTCGACAAGAGCCGGCGCAGCATGGTACAAATGTGACACTGGTTTTATAATATGTTGTTGCTTTGCTACAAAGTTTAAAATGCATATACTACACATATTGTACATTTAGTTTATCATGTATTTTTTTCTTTACTTCACTACTCTGTTCCTCATATGTGCACTCTCTGCTATTCAGTGCTACTTAACATTAACATTTTCCCAATAATAGTAACAACAATCTTTATGTATAGAGCGCTTATTGAAATCTACGTTACAATCTACGTTTTCTGGTTCTGGTCGCACCTCAAGCCCGCCGCAAAGATCTCTATGAGAGGATGTCAGATTATGTGCAGGCTCATAATTGACTAACTAACAAGTCAGATATCAGCTAGTTTAGGCCATTTTTTACAGTGTACAATGCAGCAACAACACAAAACCCTAATGTGTCATATGTCTGCCGTGACTTTTTAAAATACCTTTATAGCACTAACAGATTTTTATCTCAACTTTAGTCATTTCATAATACCGAAGCGAAGGTTAAAAAAAACTGTCAAGTTACATTTTGACTGATGAGTTGGCATCTCTAGTTGTTTAGTTAGTACCATAATCTGACTACTACTACTATACTAAAAAAATTGGTAAAAGCTTGCTGTCCTCTGAGGAACCAGAATTCCATCTTATGAGAGAAGGATCGTGTGGTCCTTGGCTTACATTGTTGTCTGTTAGGCAAGTGCATAGCCAACATAATTTAGCATAATACACTCAAAAATTAACATGTTAACTGAGAGAACCTTCCCAGATAGCACCGACATGTGGCCCGAATCCGGTTGAGATGTGGCACATCTGCTGAATTTGGCACAATATTGTGGGCCATATTCGGCCCTTTTGTGGAAGCTGATTCAGGATGACAAGTGGTGTGCGTAATGTGAGTCAACTTTGGCTGAGTTCAGGGTGCAGCTCATCTTTTTCTGTATTTTCCCTGGTTAACAGTAACAGTAATTTAGGACTCTGAATGACTCTTAGTGATAGCAGTGGTTTGAATAAATGCCTTATTTATGTGCTTTGCTCAGTTTGAAATTTTTTGTAATTGTTAAACAATAATAACACGACTGTCTATGGAGTCATTGCTTTTAACAACAGTTGTAGTTACAAGATAGAATTGGGTTCCGCTGGGTCTGCCACCACACAGCCAGAGGTGGGGTGGGGGGGCAGTTGAGCACGGCTTCCCAGGGCGCGGTTGTTGCACGCTGACTACACACAGTTTATCCCCAGAGTGGGAGGAGTCTGGGGACGGTCAGCGACTCAACTGGTTCCCACCTCTGAAGGTGTGGAGTAGGTCCAGGGATTCTATCTAAGGGAGACCCATGTCAACCTGAGCTCAGCGGATATTGGCCCATCGACCTCTACCTATAAGCTTTGGTCCTCTGATGTCACACGTGCCATCACAATGAGCTGTCACAACTGAGTTGTTTTCTCCATAGAAACAGCATGCTCTAGAATTTAAATTTAAATTCAAAATTCAATTGAAATTCAAAATTATATTCAAATTCTAAGTCAAATTCAAAATTAAATTCAAATTCTAAGTCAAATTCAAAATTAAATTCAAATTCTAAGTCAAATTCAAAATTAAATTCTAATTCAAATTCTAATTAAAATTCAAAATTAAATTTAAATTCTAATTCAAAATTAAATTCTAATTTAAATTTAAAATTAAATTCAAATTCAAAATTAAATTCTAATTCAAAATTAAATTCTAATTCTAATTCAAAATTAAATTCTAATTCTAATTCAAAATCAAATTCTAATTCATATTCTAAGTTAAATTCAAAGTTAAATTCTAATTCAAATTTAAAGTTAAATTCAAATTCAAAATTAAATTCAATTTCAAAATTGTATTCAAATTCAAAATTGAATTCAAAATTAAAATTGAATTGAATTGGGTTCCGCTGGGTCCTACACCACACAGCCAGAGGTGGGGGGGGACCAGTTAAGCACGGCTTCCCAGGGCGTGGTTGTCGCACGCTGACTACACACGGTTCATCCCCAGAGTGGGACGAGTCTGGGGACGGTCAGCGACTCAACTGGTTCCCACCTCTGAAGGTGTGGAGTAGGTCCAGGGATTCTATCTAAGGTAGACCCATGTCGACCTGAGCTCAGCGAATATTGGCCCATCGACCTCTACCTGGTCCTCTGATGTCACACGTGACATCACAATGAGCTGTCACAACTGTTTTCTCCATAGAAACAGCATGCTCTAGAATTAAACAAACTGGCTGTCATATGACTCTGTTGGAAATGAGAAACTCCTTCATGTTTGCATTATTTCTAGAGAAAGTACGATGATAAACTGATGTTATTTGATATTCAGTATGTTATAATATTGGAGAAAAATGAACGTTGTTTAGATATCAGGAGCAAATGATTAAACATGATTCAGATTAATAATACAGGTAAATGTTATGTTTAAATCAAAAGTCTGGGCCATATTTGTGCCACATCACAGTTGCTATCTGGGTTTGGAGGGACAGGTATTTTGATTGAATGATTTCCAAACTGAGTTTTAACGCATATATTAGCCACGAATGCAAAAGCTGAGGACGGTCACACTGAGATGTTGTATCTGGCTTCACCGCTGGGCGGCGAGTGTTAATGAGATGTGTTTGCTGACTGCTGGAAATATACAATAAACGCACCTCATTAGCACAAACGAATACTGCAGCAGTGCATTGCTTTCTGGCAGCTGTCCAGTTTAGCTAGTTACGATCTGAGGCTCATGCTAACGTCAGACTCCAGCAGGAGCAGAGCAACTCTTCGCTAATGCAGGCCAGGAGTTGTGTGTGTGAGGCGAGAGAAACATGCTTCATCATCATTTCGGCAACGCAAAAGTGATGAACTGTATATGAGACGCCACCTTCTCTGAGTACATGTGCACTTACTGGTAAACCTTTAAACGATTTCTTTGTGCAGCTGCTTCCTGCAGCAGCACAATGAATTTCACACAGGTCATTGCCATCATGTACAGGACATGTAGTGGAATATGCGTATCATCTTATATAAAGCAAATCCGCTGTGTTGAGACTGGGGCATTCATGTTTCATTTATAACATTACAAGATACTTATTACCCTGGAGTAAATACAGTTCATTTAATTTGATCTAATTTTGTTTTTCACTTAGTGAACATAGAGTCAGAAGTTTAGGTTTACTGTGTTTAAAACCTAGGATTCTGTCTGAACAATGTCTGGAAAGCAACACACAGGATTGGAAGCTCTGTTATTTTAACTTTAACACCGACTTTTTCAAGTACCTTGATGTTACTCAAGGTTTAGATTAAATTGCTAAGTGCCTGATTTCTTGCAGCAGTCTTAAGTTATGTGTATCTAGCACCTTTCATACACAACAGAAGAGTAAAGTCCAATAAGTTAACTGAGCTCATTGACACTCTCTCCTTTAACCCTTTACTTGAATAAGTTATTCTCGACAAACAGCTTCCAAGTGATGACACAATGTGGGGAAATTGCTATGAAGCAAACGTGAGTTCTTTAATTTAAATGTGGTTCATAAAATTGACCGTGGTTTACATACATGTGCCTGTGTGTGTGTGTGTGAAAGACAAAGATAGACAAAGTAAGAGAGACGAGTAAAAATAGAACGCTAATCCAGTGATGAATCTGTGTGTATTTTGGGGCTGGCAGTTCTGATTTATCGCCAACACTTTATTCAAGGTCCTGAAATTAGTAAGTCGCTTCACAAGATGGAAACCCCCAACTTCAGAGATGGTGACAAACTGGATGTCTGCAGCTGTGTGTGTGTGTGCGTGACAATGGGCAATGTTCCAGCCTGTGCTGGCTGCAATTGGCACATAGCTAATTTTAATGTTGGTAACCCTCTTACAACACTGTGGTTTTTGGTTGAATTGCATGATGGACACTGGACCACAGTGATTTGATTTGATTTCATTTGTACACCCAAAATGGGGTTGTGAGCTCACATGTGACCATCCTAAGTGAGGCTTCAATATGCTGCTGTTTCACAGCGATTGAACATCATTTATTATGTTGCTCTTTCAGAGAAGTAGAGTGTCAGTATCAGATTTCATAAAACAGCATTTATTGATCAAAGAAACACCAATAGCAGCATATTCTAGTTGTTATTTCAACTACTGAAATGCATTATGAGGTATTTTGCCACATTTACATTGTCAAAAGGTTCAAAACTTTGCTTTGCAGATGCTTTTTTTCAAAGCGACTTACAGGGAGCCAGCACGGAGTGAGTGTTTTGCTCAAAGACACACTTGGTATGGGGGCTGGGCTGGTATCTGATCCTCACCTTCTGCATCCCAGTCTGATGCTTATCCTATTGAGTTGCCAGGCCACTGAACCATTTCCAACACAACTGCTTCATATTGATTCAGTGGTTCAGAAAGCCCTGTTTTCTATCACCAAGGTTCCCAGTGCTGAAGATGCCACTGCTTGTTCCTGCTGCTGGAGGAACTTCTTTGGCTGAGTTTTGTTCCTCATGTTTGAGAGTAAATAAATAACCCTCTCTTTTTTAAAAAATCTCTTTCTCTCTGTTCCACAGAGCAACAGTGCCGTCAGAACTATCAGTGCCAGCCTTTACCAAACCTAATAGAAACATGTTTACCTTTGGGACAAAAAGTACCTCAAGGTGCACATCCACTTCTCAGAAGATGGACAAAATATTAGCTGAATGATGGAGCGAAACCTACTAAGGCTATTATGAAGCAGAAACGTGGGGGGGCCAGGAGGGCTGGCAGCGCTCCTGAGGACATAATGGGAAGCAGAACGCTGGCTGCTGATGAAAAGGCTGTAGGCTCTGGCTGGGAGAATTTGTTGAGATATAGGTGCGATATAGCAGGACCTGGACTCAAGGAGGATGCTGCCAGTGCTGAGGGAGAGAGATAATATAAAGTACCTTTCTTCAGCCTTAACCACTCCCTCTCTTGTGCTTCCTTGCGCTCTCACAAATTCACCTTAAAGCTTCTCTTACTTGATCACTGTTTTTTCTTTCCCACTGCACTATGTAGTAGTGTGTCCAGTTCGGGTACTGATTGATTCACTTATGAAAATCTCATAATCATCTTAGAGCTTATTTAAATAGTGTAACATGTCAGTGAGCAGTGGAATATAACATAAATCAAATATAACTTCATTCCATTAAAGGGTTGTGAATTTGGAGATGTGATTTCACCAGGTGATTTAACAGTCTCTCTTCTTTATGCAGGTTTAGTTAAATTTGAGCCTCAGAGTTTTCTGCCTCTGCAGCTGGACACCAGTGAGTGCTGGACAAACACAGACTGTCTACTACCTCTTGTGGGCTGTGAGGAGCTGACAAACAGAAGACACTAGGGAAGGGAGTGACGGATAGTAGAGTAGGAACATGGCGAGTAGCAGAAGAAAGATGGTTTAAGGCGTGGAAGGCATCAAGAGGTATGGCAGGGACGACTGGTGCAAGCAAGTGAAGGTGCAGAATTGGGGGAGGGTGAGTGGAATAAGTCTGGATATCAGAGATTGGAGGTCCGCGCTGAGATGGATTGGTGCTAGCTGGGCTCAGGTGTACCTGCTATCAGTCGTACGAGAGACCAAGAAGAAAAAAGGCGAAATAAGGTGGAACGATTGGTGAGACAATGAAAGTAGAGGAAGGAAGAGTTAAGGAGGGTTAGAGGACATGGAGAGAAATGGGAGGGGGGTAATCCAGGGTGATGAAAGGCAGGCTGAAATTGGAGGAAAAGAAAAGAAAAGATAATAGTGAAGGGGGGTGAATGGAAAAAAGGATGTGGGAGATGAGAAAGAGGAAAGTGGAAGATGGGGGAGGTTTGAAAAAGTGAAAACCAGCGAGTCTCTGCATATCCTCTATTGCTCTCTGTCCTCTCACTCTCTCTCTCTTGTTCAGTATGATTTATGAGCACAAAGCTCCAAAACACTCTCAGACACTGTCTTCCAAAGCACTGTTGAAGATGTGGGTATTTATACGCACACACACACACACACACGCGCGCTACCATATCCTGCTTTTCTGCATGCAGCCCAAGTGTGTGTTTGTCTAGTGATGCATCATAGATTTCTTCTGACTTAGCCCAATTTCTTTGTCCTCAAAATGCTGCCCAGTGACTTTGACAACATCAGCGCTTGCAGAAGGTACTGCAGAAGGAGCAGCGCGCACACACACACACACACACACACACACACAGGATTACTGTGAATGTTCAGTATTTATCCCGGGCCCTAATGGTTCTGGCTTGCTTCTTGACAGCTTTAAACACATGGACTTAGAAGCAGGACAGTATCAGCGGTGGAGGAAAACAACACTCATTAACAACCTTTGACCTAGCCACAGAATCTCTGTATCTACTGAGGGGCATACAGAGTTCACTTTTTTGTACACTCAGTGTGCACGGGAGACGAAAACATGGAGAAAGCAATGGATTGAAACAAAAGGAAAAAGTCTTATGAACGTAACACTGCTCTTCATGTACCTAATATTTTTTTCTGAATTTCATTAATTCTAAAAACTGTCAGTGGTTGGAATCTCTCTTTTTACCTTCAGCACACAGCAAGTAAACCTTTAATAATATGTGCAGGGTCTCCCCACACATTTCATTCATTATAGATAACCTTACACAGGACTGGTTGAATGGGAGAAGAGACAGCACTCTGGGAAGGAAGGAGACAATGACTTGGGTGTTAATTGAACACGGTGACGCTGTCATGTTTCGCTGTAGGGGAAAAGTCTAAAACATCTTTGTTTGTGGGACAGTATGTTTAGGTTTGTGTCACACATCAACAGACCCTCTGTCTTCGTACATTAGGAGCAGTTTGCACTAAGCGTCATTCACTTTAAAAAGTAATCTCCCTCCATTCAACCCATTAGCGATACCCGCTTATCCTTGAGGGCCTTGAGGACCTACAGGCAATTTACTGTAGAGTCACCAATTAACCAAACCTGCATGTCTTTGGACAATGGGGCTGTAATGCAGTTTGGAAAATAGAGTCAAGGTTTACTTACCAGCTTTTTTTTTGTCTGTATCACACAGATGAGGAGGATGAAGGTAGAGCGAATGTATTCAGTCCAAAGTAAAAACCTTTAGGTTTGGTGTTCAGTTCAGAATAAACAGTCCCTCCACTTTATTACATTGTGTTCAGAGATGCAAAAAACACAAGCTTTCTGCTGAGTTAGTGCACAATGAAATTAAACACATTCATTTGGCAACACAGTGCATGGAAAAGCAAGCTAATCTAAAATAGCTCAGGCTGTTTAATTTGTGTTTATTTGTATTTAGTTGTGTAAAATACACAATACCCTCACCCTCTGGAGTTTGAGAAATACATACAAGCGTCTGTCTTTTAAGAGGCCTGGTATTAGCAGGGTTTATCTTTTAAATTAAAGAAAGCCTAAACCCTCTGTGGGTTTGTAGCTATGTCAGGTCCTTTGCTATTGCATTAAAGGATTAAAATAAATATTGTTTTGCATCTTGAAGCCACAGCCAACATGGGGCTGTTTTCATTGAGGTGTCATAGAGAAATCTTAAATGTTAAGATGTAGCTGCACGTGTCATTTTGTTTGCTTAATTTCATGAACTGGTTGTAAATGGATAACAAAACAAAAAGAATATAAAAAAAAGAACATATTTTAGCCTAAACAGATGTTAAATATTTATTATTATTATTATTAAATAAAAAAGCCCCTCACAGCAAAAACTGCCTGACATCTGATCAGTCACTGCAGATTTCCAGCAGGTCATCTTTGACATGGTTACGTCATTTACCTGCTGATTTAACTGCTGCAAATGAGAAGAGACACATTTTTATTTTGTGATTTACAGCGATTAAAGTCAACGCATCAAGATAAAACAGTGCATGCTACAGTGGAGAAAAGAATTCCACTGGAGAACACCTCTGTCAGGACCACAGGTTTGCAGAGGAGACACTCGCATGCAGAGGCATTTTTGAAGGAAATCTATGGAACGTTTGAGATGCTAAAGTAAAATTTGCATCATTTGGCGGCCTAAAGGATCTGGATATGTGGGAGTCATAAAATCTGTGCAAGTTGCAGGGTGCAAAGGAGTTCGACTACTTTAAAGGTTTCACCAAAAGACTCAACAAGGCATGTTATTATTATTAATATAGACCTGCAATATATGCATGAAACATCTACACGGCAAACCCAGAGCTTCCGTCTATTAGACTACCGACTGGACCCAACAGTCACATATCATCACATATGCAGTACGCTTTACTTACATGTTATCTGTACGTAATTAGGCCCGCTGCTGTCATCTGTGAAATTAATTACAATGACCCGCAGACAGTCGCCCTAAGTGTCTTTGCTGTTAAGAAACGGAAATGAAAGTACAACATCATCTGGTCACCCTTCACTACTTGTCTCTTTCCTCCCCATGCTGAAGCTCTCTCTCTCTCTCTCTCTCCCTGCCTCATCTTTTGGCCCTCTGGGTCTTCAGTTGGTGCTGAAATGTGATGCTGTCAGCCGCTGTAAGCAGAGCTCTTTCAGGCTTGTAACAGCCGTATGGTGGCTATTTTAGCATGGACTCTGATGGTGGTGGCTGTCACATCTGATGGGAGGGGTGGCACTGATCTGCAGAGGCAGGTGGTCGAGGAAGTGGATCGCTACTCTCGCTTCCCGTCTGACTGGGCAGTGACACTGCTGGTTTATAGCCTCAGCGACATCACGCCCATATGATCGCACATGCGCATACTCCTGCAGTGCACACCTGCACCCTCGCATGCGCTGCACTAATGAACCAATGAACAGCACGTGTACACTAACAACTTAATCTGCACCCAAAACGCACTCCAGTGCTCATATGCACTTATTAAATAGAGACACTCCATCCTGTGCGGTGGCTACGCTGCCATTACTTACAAAGCTGAACACTGACTTCTCTGCCGCTCCTATTCTGCCCCCTCCCTCTCCCTAGTTTATTTTCCTTCCCTGTGCACTCTCTGCTACCTTCCCATTTTTCACTCATTCTCCTGTTCATTTAGCTCAGTGATTTATTCTTTATGACTTCTGGTTCTCTCTCTTTCGCTCCCTTCTTGTTCTAATTCTGTGCTCCCTCTCTCTGTGCACTTGTTCCCCTCGCGCCCATTGACTTGCCTTTCTTAGTCGTGTTGAGAGGATCGCATAGCCGTTACACAGTGTTTTAAGTGTTGTAGCCCTCACTGCTCGACTCTCCTTGGGTCAAGTCCAGCTTTTTACGTCCACGGAGAGTGACTAGACCTCAAAGCTACATCGGTGAGCCCTCTACTCATGTCTCTAACCCTGAGGCTTCAGCGGATCAGAGGCTTGATAGACCTCCAGCCCTGCTCACTTGCAGCCAACTGCTTCAGCTTTTCACCCGAATACTGAAATGCTACGTGCAGTGGGTCACACATGCAACAGAGAACATACAGTATACCCACCTGAATGGGTTTAGTAACACCGCATGGCATCATCATTTCAGCAATGTTAACTATTAACCTGTTCAACTTGAATACATGCCGTTTAAAGATCAAGTCACATGATCAAAAGTGCACTGAAGGTATGAAGTATGGAGAAAATGTTTCCTGTCTAAGAGATAGATGTATTATTTTACAGGATGTGTGGTTGAGAAGGCTAAAGACATTGTGGAAAATAATAGGGCATGCACTGCTAATCACTCCAGCCCAGAAAGATACTCAATTTTCTTTTTATTACAGTCACTCACCTCCCACTGGGGCATATCCGGTGTCCACACCCAAGTTCTCACCTAAAAAGGAAACCGTACAACAATTGGATTTCTTGAGATATGTTTTGTGATACTGATATTTCATCAGTTTTGCTGCAATGTTAAAGGTTGTTTGAGGTTCTGTGCTGTGATGTTCTGTAAAGGTGAGTGTACTGTCTCCAGATTAATGATGACGCTGGTGCAGTTCATCAGAATGAATATGGAAGTCCATCAATACAACAAACTTCAAAAATCATGCACAGAAAAAATGTCTCTGTTTATATATCTGTTTAATCACAAACACAGATGACATGTTATTCAGTACAGTTCAGTCTTCATTTGATACACGTGGAGTGGTAATCTGTGTGTGTGTATTTACCCTATCTGCAATTTTCTTTTACAAAGAATGTGGATTATGTCTATGGGTGTGTGGATGCCACTTTGTGTGTGTGTTTCAGGGCTGGTCATGATCACCCCTCAGATATATACACACGCACCAATAGAGCTACTCAGCCATCTGTGTTACACCTTTGTCCATGACCCAGTCCCTGCACATGATTAATTCTGCTTTATTCCACTTTATGCATTAAAGTCGGTAGCAGAAAGGTCAGCAAAGGGGTGGTACGGAGAGGAACTGAGCAGCCCCCGCCACTCCTTTTAAGATCATTTCGTGGACTCAAGGCCAGTTTCCTCTTAGTAAGCTCACATTAAATTCACACATCTCTCTTTTCACCGCCTCCCTTTCTCAGCATAAGAAAAATTATGCAGAGTAGTTCTATCCATTCAATTACCGTTAAGTCCTACTTACCCGGAAAAGAGAAAAGGGGATTCTAATTCATTAGGTGGGATTAAATGATGGTTTAAAAGGCATTTTGGTGTCTGGGAGAGCGGTGACTGTGCTAAGGAGTGGTAGGCACCGAAGCGATGAGGGGTGTAATTTGAGTCCACTGCGTTTTCTGTCCTCGAATGTCTTCCTTTCACATTTCACGCCTGTTGGGCCGCCGCAGATAGACATTTTATATGTCTGTTAAAAATGAAGGTGTCTACCACAAAGGCATCATAATGGTTTGACTCCTTAACGGCAGGATGTCACTGGAGGAACAGGATTGTAAATATCACTGACAACCAGGGAAAGCCCTGTTTCACCAATAAGGCAGCTTTCCAGACTGACATACTAATTATAAAGTGGATTGTAGGTGAGTTTAGTTTGATTTAGCTTTGTTTCTTTCCTTTCCTTAAGCTTCTTAAGTGCCAAAAGTATAACATAAAAAAGCTTTTTTGTACTTCACGCTACCTGCCCCATATCATATTAGAAGCACTGACTACTTGATGAAAACGTTGATTGGAAAATTGATGGAAATTAATATTTCTGTGAGGATTTGGCAAAAGAAAGTGAACCTGGCTAATATTAAGTTTGTGACATAAACTCTATACTTTCTTATAATTTTTTCCTGGAAACAATAAAGAAGGTGCCAACATATGAATGATGTGGATAAGATTTCATTGAGCATGCTTGTTTTGTCAAGCATCTAAATCTCAGATTCTATTTTCAGTAATGGCAATGTGCATAAATCATAGATAAAGAACACTGAGCAGCACTGCAATTCAACTTTTTATAGCTGTGTAGATGATTCGGGCAAGATGCCATTTTACAGCATGAATTTCAGGCAGTAATAGTGTCAAATCTCAATTAATATTTATAAATCGACAATACAACTTTGCACACAGCTGTGTCAAGAATACCATCCCTCATGAGCTGATCCACTCCCACTCCCTGAGACAGTGGTTTGGAGAAAAGCTAGCGGCTGTTTTTTGATTAATACATTTTTTTAGGGCTCAAAAGATAAAAGGCACAGAGATTCATAATATTTTTATGACCTGCTCAAGTGGGGAAAAAGTTGGTCCTCCAGCTACAAAATATTTGGGAAACTCACTTCGAAATTTACTTGATTCCGTCTATAGCACAGAGAAGGTGGTGGTGAAAAGGGCAAGGGCACAGCGACAGAGGTGAGTGATGACAGGCGAGAAAGAGAGGAGAGGACACTGGCCAGGGTGAAGAAGTGGCACTCCTGGCAATGTCAAGTTCACAGCATTTTTAAAAATTCAGCATGACAAAGTCAAGGCTCTACTAGACACAGCACTTAATAAGACACACAGTAAGATATAATGTATTATGTCTTAGACGGATAAGACGTTGTTGTCATAATCTCTTCAAAAGACAGACAGCAATACACAGCACGGATGAATGCATTGACACACGAAATCAACATGTGTGTTAGCACACAATCAACAGAACATTGTCTCTCTGTATGTATTGTATTGACTTACTGAAGAATAGATGTAATGAGGAGGGGTCTTTTGTGAGTGTTCTGTGAATCTTACCACGTCATATGCGTGACTGCTTCTTGACATTTTAAGGCAGTTTGATAAGAGGTTAGATTAGAAAGAAACCCTGGGGGCTAAGCCCCCCTCGTCTTTCAATACTAGTGACGGCCCTGGCAGAGTCTAAAATGTACTTTCTTGTATATGGTGGATGTGCATGTTTGTGTGTGTTTATTTTTATTAGAACTGTAGCAGGAACAGTAATTCAGTAAAACAGTAAAGGAAGTAATTTCTCAAACCTCCTACAACTGCTTCACTCATGATCACAAACACTTGTATTCATGTGGCTTTGAAATAAGAGAGGAATCCCTGCCAGAGAATAAAAAGCCTACCGAGCATGATAGAAGGATACACAAGTGAAACAGGAGTTATAGTCAAGAGCTAACGTAAAAAGCACATTTACTCAACTATCAGCAGCTATTTACAGTGCACTAAAACAATATTCTTAACACTAAATAGGTCTTATGAGTTTGTATGGAGACTAACACGCTGGATTTACTAATAAACTCCTGTGATCAGCTTCATCCACTTCTATCTCAGCTTTCTATCAATTAACCTTTAAGCTCTTGTTCCACTCACAGACACATTAATAGAAGACTGAGGAAGGGGTGTGTAAAAAAAATAGAATGGAGGAGCAATGTTTATTTCCGAGGCTGAAGAAAAATCAATAGTCTATGAATATTCTGATCAGTGTCCTCAAAATGTCAACGTTTAGTACTACAAGAACTACAAGACATCACACGAGGGAAGAGGGGAGAGGGAAAAATGAAAGGAAAGGCTGAATAACGTGATGTGGTAGTCAGGATCCTTCCAGACCCAGAAAGGTCAAATATAAGTTTCAGTTTAAGTAAATGTCATGATTACAACACAACAAGATAACCAAACATAAATACACTGACTGTGGAGTGTGTTGAATGTGGAGAACTGCTGAGGAATAGTAAAGAGTGACTTTGAGGGGTCTTACCACTTACCAAACCTGCAAGTTGTTAAATTTTAAATGTGAAGTCGCGGACTTTTACAAAACTTTATCGATCCCCTCAGAAAGTTGATGTTCAGCTGCCAGACTACAACGACAGGATTTTGGCGTTTTGTGGAAGGACACTGGACACTGGACACCAGCAGGTACTGAAAATCGAACCATTGACTTGGCTTGATAAAGCACTGCCTTACCAACCGAGCTACTGCTGCCCTGCTACGCTGTGCTGCACTAAATCCCTTCCCTGTTGGCTTTAGCTTCATATTTAGTGTTCACGTGTAAGATGTATTAGTTGTCTTTTCCAAAATGCTTTTCCTTGTAGAAGTCATAACCAGAATGTGATGTAAATGTAACGATTGGAAAACAGCTAATGTTCAGAGAATTTTTTACCCCACATCTCTTATTTATCAGTCAGCTTGATCTTGTGCAGAAGCCCACATCGGCAGAACATGTAATTGGAATCATCCTGTTGTGAATATTGACCCAAATATAATTTCCAAAAATGCATGAATATAAATATCACTATAAACGAATACAGACAGAAATCAAAGATAAACATCCTTTTATGTCCAAGCATGTATACGTTGTTGTTCTCAGTGATCGATTACTGTTACTGAATGAATCATAGTTCTCCACACATGCTGTTGCCATTTGGAATCGATTGGAGCTTTAGCTTGTGTTTATAAAAGCTCTAGAGCAGTTGACATGAAGGGGAAGAACACCCACCTCCAAAAAGTGATTCATCTTCTGCTCGGTTTAACAAAGTAAATAAACATATACATAAAAAAATCATAAAAAGTTTGTATTCACTGCGTAATAATATATTTTCTATTACTCCATCAAGTTGGGAAGATACTTTAATGCACTTTGTGGCACACAACAGGAAATGTAACAGCTCTAATCACTTTTGGCACCGGCTGTATCCAGGGATGACAGACGATGACCATCTTTGCGGTTGGTTGACACTGGTTCCTCAAAGATGACTCTCTGGAAGCAGCATCGGTCACCCCAGTGCTGGTATGTTTTTCAGTCAGAACACGGGCGCCAACATGTGTCACTATCTTCTTTACTTTTTCAGTGCATGAGCATGGACAGTGGCAGTAAGGTTATTTTATGCGTAGCGGGGTCCATGCTGCAGTGAACACATTCCACCTTCACCTGTTGCATTAGTCCATCCAGCCTCCCCATGGCTGCGGATCTCTCCTTGCCTAGTAAAAATGTGGATGTGTTTTGAATATGACACCATAGATGTAAAGCAGTGATGGATAGGGGTAAGGTTGTTTGCTGATGCAACATGAAACTGCATTAATTTACATAATGTTGGCTTGTCATTTAAATGACACACAGACAATGTGGAGGAATGAAATCATTCTAAAAAACATAGTCGACGTCTGGATTCATTTGGTCTAATAAACAACTATTTGAATGAAAAATGTGAGAAGAACACATATGATCCTCAGTAGTGATGAACCAATCAAGAGACAGGAGATCGATTTAAGCGGATCATGTTGGAGTTAGAGCTAACAGACAGGCAGCAGTTATTGTTGCTGAAAAGGTTTTGATGCAGAAAAGAGAGAAGAGGACGTGGTCTGTAGAACAACTCAGATGCTTCCAAGTGGACCACTCACAGTTGCTTAGTTGAAGGCTGCAGAAGCATAAATCTAACTTAAGAGTATAAAATATTAAGTAAGTGTTGTGTTGTCAGCAAATGATGTAATGACTCTAATAGACCTGATGTGTATGTAAACTCGACTGAAGGGCAAGCTATTCTTAATGGGCTTCATTTATTTTCTCCCTCTTGCTCTCTGTTTACTCTGTCTTACTTATCTCTTTCAGAACAACACCTTTAACACGCCAGCTATCATCTCTTATCACTGAAAACCTGCCATAAAGAGAATGTGGGATAATATCAAAGTATTTCTTTCTCTGTCTCTCCTAATCACTGTGTAGTTCACTCTCATCTTTCTCCCTAGCTATCTTTGTCTTCTTATTGTCTTGTAGAACTCATTTTCCACTTCCTCTATCTTACTCTCTCAACTCATTCATTATGTTGGTCTCTTTCACTTGAAGAAGGTTCTTTGGTTGGGTTAAATCATTACATGTTGTGCTTGTCCTTGCCTTGATTAAGTGTGCCTAAGTGGTTCCTTCCCAATTTCTTAGATCAGCATTTTATTCCCCTTCTCTTTATTTGAGGGGCTAGCAATGGGCTTGAAGTGTCAGTCCCACAACCATCAATCCAGGGGTTGGAGGTGGGAAAAGGTAGAGCACATCATCAGCTGGCTGCCCTACAAATATCCCATCCCTTCCCAGAGTCAGCACTGAATCACCTTTAATGAGAAATGTGTTAATGGACTTAGTTTCAGAACACTTCATACTGATGAGCTGGAACTGGAGGGTGCACATGAACAACACATGAAGCTATGAAGCACAAATGTACATGTGATCACATAAATGCTTAGGCACACACAAGCCACCACTCTACTAAAGTGCGGTATATTAAGATTAAGTGATCCGTCACAGCCCTTCACAGACAGCAAGGACATGGATCGAGCTAAACCCTAAATAGGGTCCTGATTCCGTTGCAGGTAGGGGGGGGGGCAAAAAGACCTCTTGAAGATGATTTAAAAGATGCACAAGGAGCTAATAGGTGCCCCTAATTTGGGGCAAACAGTCATTGTGGCCAGTACACTGCTTTAGTGCACACTAAAATCTGATGAATTGCTATGAAATCCCATACAGATATTTGTGATCTCCAGAGGATAAATCCTACAGACTGTGCTGATTCCAGCTTTTTCTTCTTTCCCGGCATCTCTGATATGTTTTCACTCTATGCTCAGGGACATAGCCTAACATCTAGATAGGTACATACCTGTGTACCACAGGTTGTCTGGTGAAGATAAATAGAGAACTGTGCCAAGTGTCAAAGCAGCTGCAGAGATTTTGCAGCTGTGACAGTAGACTGTCTGGTCTTACAGTACTTTTTTAACTTTCTTGGTGCTGTCTGATTATCCTCTTATTTCACCACTCACAGTATTTGTTCCATTTGATTATATATGCACATTCTTCATTCTTTTGCATTATCTTGTTGATCACTTTGACCCACTTTGACTATGAATGCACATTAAACAGACACAACTGGAACAACGTGTAATAACTGTATTGATACTCTGCATCCTTTTACCTTTGCCTTTGACCAGGGTTGTTTTAAGGATTGAGAAGACATTTTGCACAATATTTGTGCTCGACACAGATTGTTTTAATTTTAAATGCTTTGGTGACCCGTTGACTTCCTGATCTAATTTTGTCTCCCAATACCAGAAGTAGGAATTATCTTTTTCGACAGACTCAGTCCAGTTGATCTTCATCTATTATACATAACATGCTTAATGAACGAAATGTGGTCCCACACCTTTACAGAACCATCATCGGTATCACTTTTTCGTGTTTGTGTCTACTTGTTTTAACGTGGATTCATGTAGATTGTGCATCTTCTACTGTGCTTGTACACCCACCCATATTAATTCAAAGTCAGTGTCACTCTGCTACACATCATCTCAACATTGTTTGTTATTGACAACCTGTCTGACCTACAAGGCCCTGTGTTTATGCACCAAGCAGTTATGTAAATCTAGTGTAGCGTAGTGGCTCTGTAATAGTGTCTTCCTCTCCTTTAAATAGGAGGGTGGGTCACTCTATCCTGGAGCTGTCATCTCGCCTCAAAGATAGATTGTTGTTGATAGATTGTACCAAAAGGTAGACGGACAGCAAAATGCAAAATCAAAAAGTTCAAGAGTAGCTGCACATTTAATTTTGGTTTGTCCTTGAACATAACCAGTAGACAACAGGGTAGACTCTACCCACTAAGAAACATGATAACTCTTTCTCTACTCAATGTGATGATTCAACGAGATTCAGTGGGAAATACAAGGGAAAAAAAGGCACATTAACATTTTGACTTTTTTCACATGCTATGGTATATTGGGGCGGGATGATAGTTCAGTGTGTAGAGCACTCGTCTTCAAACCCAAGGGTGAGCGAGTTCCATTCCCAGTCCCACCAGGTGACATGTCGATAAAACTGTATAACACCGTAGTAGTGCGTAGTAGTCTTGCTGCTGTCCAAACAACAATTTCCCCAAGGGGATCAATAAAGTATTCATCAACATTATATACTTTTTCCTGCAAAAGTTATGACACTGCTCCCAGTTTTAGCATTTTTCTAAATAATAATATATTTATTAACTTATTCATTTCTAAACTATAAAATTCCTGGAGAAACTTGTATGGTGCCTGCCACTTGGTGCATGATAACATGAAGGAATTTGTGTCTGTGTAAAAGGATTATAAACCAAGCCATTCAAGTCTCTGGAAAGAGAAGAGAAGTTTTCTTCCATTTTTATATATTTTTGTTTCAATCAGGAAACTAAGGTTTTTGTCTTGATTTACAAATACAGCTCATCTCTGACTTAAAGGAAAAACCATGGTTTTACTAGAAAACTTAGACACTGGTCTCTAAAAAGTTGACCACGTAATTCAAAACCATAAGTCCTTTTACTATAAGAAGCATATGTTTGCAGAGTGGCCTGGTCAATGGGTTAAGCGTCAGACTGGGACACAGAAGGTCGCAGGTTTGAACTCCATCTGACTCCTATACCATTCCCTACCAGGCATGTCCCTGGAATAGCTCTCAAAAGTGGCAATATTTTACCAAAAAGTGAAATAATTCAATAAAATACAAACATGTTATTGACAGTAACAGTTATATCACACATGCCAGGACCGTGCCAGTCATTTTGACATGTGTGGGTGCATTTCTGTTGACAGAAGAATATAATAAAGTAAAGAAGCATGTTTATTAAACATATGAAAGTTGTCACGCATGAAGCATTTGAAGCAGTTAAGACCATTCAGGTGAACATCGTTCTCTATTGAAAGAGGGATGACGTTACCTTCTCCTCTGACCTCTGGTTTGAGAATGGAAAAGCCACGTGGACGCTGTACATCTGAAGGCACTGTCTTTCAGCAGGCTGCTGGGCTCCATTGATTTTTAATCTCCTAAAGCACAGTGTCATTATTGCAATGAAAAACACCGTCCCCTGTTTTTCCTTGATGATCTGTCTAATGTTTATCGACAATAAGGGCAGATTGAGTTTGTGTAGATTTCAGTGTGCCCTCTGTCCATCGCATGGTGTCTGTGAGTGTTACTTTATTAAATAGAGGAATACAATATCCACATGCAAAGAGCATTCGCATAAAAACTGCTGCAGACATGCAGACTCACACACAGACACACTAATATACTGCTCCGTCCCTGTCTGTGTCTGACCTCTTCATTGCTCCCCGGCCCTCTGTCTCTGAGAGCCAAGCTCCTGCCAGGTGCAGCACTTTAGGGTTAATAAATGAAGCTCAAATGGGTTTGAAAAATAGCACTTTGACACAGCATGGATGCACATCCTATCACAGTATGGCGACCTTGATATTTTAACCAAGTGCTTTGTGAGCCGTAATTGAGTTTGCCCTCTGAAAATTCATCCTCTCTTAACAATCAGATTCTTTATGTGCTTCCTGTCACTTCCCTTCATCCATATGTTACAGTAGATATTGCTCATATGTTGGAGAGGCCAGACTGATGTTACTGTTCATATTAATGTTGTCATGCACTGTATAGTCCACTACATATATCAAACACAGAGAGGAGTCAGCCTATGTGTCTGAACAGTGCAGACTTTGCACTTTACACCTTCTCAGCTGTGTCAACTATTTTTTTCAAGTCAATCAGACTAACTTTAAAGCTCATCAAACATGTGGTTGTTTTTTGTGATTTGTTGCTGGCTCTAGGCATAGGGGAACTAGGCGGTAGCCTAAGGCGCCACTTGCTGCAGGGGGTGCAGCTGCAAGCCCTCAATTGTGAGTTTTTGAGCTGGTTTTTGAGCTGGTTTTTGCAAGTGCAGTTACTTATTTGGGCTTTGCTCCCTATCTGAACATCTCAGGATTCTCTACATAATAAAGTCAAACACAAGCTGGCTCTGGTTGACCATAGCAAAATACAGAAAAGCACCTGCTTTGTCCTGTAAAGTAGAGGACAAGCAGAACCAGCTCTGTTGTCAATACTATGTCTCATTAGAGCTTCTGTGCCTCCTTATCAAACCCCATACCTCCAGATGGTATTGTTATCTTTGCAGGCTTGACAAAGATTTACATGGCCTCACAAGACAGTATTTTCCTTGGTTAATGGGGCGTATTCTTCTTGATGTAAGCTGAATTTCATGTATAAAACTGGTACAGTGACACTTGAAGGTGTAAACATTACCGACCACTTACCTGCAACAGAGCTGTCATATCATGATGTGACTTTATGTGTACCGCAGCTAATCTGCTGTGACTTGCGGTAACCATGAGTGGAGGTTCTTTGGTCAGTAATTAGAAAGAGTCAGCACCTTTCCAGAGAAGAAGGGAGAGGTTCATCAGTGCTTTATCTCATTAACTGAGCAAAGCTCTGAGTTACTGTAACTACGCCAACATTACATGGTTTACTGGTGTTTCCACTGTTCTTTGAAGTCCAGATCATCTGTTCTCACATTAGTCTTAGTTTACTTAGGTACAATTAAAGTAAGACACAACCTTATAAAAGCCCTGCTAACTCAACATGAGCTGTTTAGATAAAGCTCTATTCCTCTCATGCAAACATCCACTGGGCCATAATGGTGGCTGTGTGGCTCCTAATGGGCTTTGTTATTGGGGCAGAATGGATGGTGATGGTTACTGTTTCACAGTGGAACACAGTTAGAGCATGGAGAGGGCTATAATTCTAATGGTAATTGGGTTAATACCTGTCATGATATCCTGTATTACTGCAGCAGTAAATAGAGGAGAGGTAGGAATTATCGCTTTTAATTAGAAAACATGTAGATCAGTAGCATGAAGAGGAACTGTAGATCTCAGGTTAATTATTGCTATGGGAACACAGCAATGTGGCCTTTGTGTGAGAAATTGTGTGCATGTGGCACCACACGTACATATAACACAACCACACATAACCAATGTGTGTGTGTGTGTGTGTGTGTGTGTGTGTGTGTGTTACTGAGCAGGTGTGTGTGAGAATATGACACGATGTCTGTCCCCTGTCCTCTTCCCTTTTCTGGGCTGGTTACTCAGGGGGCAGCTATAAAAGGAAAGGGCTCTGTCAGCCTGTGATGTAGTTGGCCATGTGCTACACACATACACAGAAACGCTAAGGAAAAGGCAGCAGGAGGACATGGGCCAAAAGCCCAGCTGAGTTTACTAAACTTTCACAGCAGGTCCCGTCAGTTTGCAGGGTATGTCTCTATGGTATATTTGTGTATGTCCGCGTGCATGTATGTTGGTCTAAGAGAGAAAAGGAACAGTGATTATGTTTATCATTCTCATCTCATCTCATGGAGGATGGGCAACAGACCTGCTCGAACGACTGCTGTTGAAGTAGAAACAACAAGAAGGGGGGGGGGGGGGGAGAAGTAGAAAACACAAGATATTTGAAAATAGCTGAATAAACAAATAGGACAGGGGCGAATGAATGGCCGTGTTAAAGTCAGGAAGCAAGACAGAAAACATGATAGCACTCCTTGGGAATAGCCAGCAAGGGATGGGGCAGCAGAGAGGGAGGGAAGGATGAGACGGAGTCATTGTAGCAGGTTACAGGGTGGCTATTATTGGCCAAGTGATTGCTGTTAAATTGACTTTTGTCCCCCTGTTTGTGACGAGGCAGACTTGATGTCTACATAGTCTATTCATTCTTCTTCTTTTCTCCCCTATTGCTCCTTTTTTCTTATCCCCCTACTCTCACTCAACGTCCTCATGCTCTTCTTCCTCCTCCTCTACCTTTCCTTTCCTCCTCTCCTACTGGTACTGCACATTAGGCCTAAGCCGAGGCCAGTCACTCATGCATGAAGAAGACAGTTTGACTGATACCAGACCTTCAGCAGCCCCCTTCTCACCCCGCTCGCTCTCTTTCTCTCTCTCTCTCTCTCTCTCTCTCACACACACACACACTGAATGCTAATGCTTTAGTCTTAAAGTCTGCTACAGCCATGACAAACACACAATGTCAGAACATGCAGAGGACATACACAACCACAGCACTTTGCTAGGTTTTAGGTAGGTAACAGTGAAGTCCGAGTTTAAGTTTCAGTTAGACCGACTTATTATTTATTAGTTATGTTCATGCCAACATTCTGAATAAAGCAGCACCAGTAAGGCACAGACAGACAAGAGGAACAATATGAATCCCCCCCCCCCTTATATGGAACAGTGGAGCAACGTTTGCAGGGATTCGTGAAGGGTCCTGATAATCAACATTTGGTTGGTTCAGCTCCTATTGGTTGTCACACAGTCACATCCATCTGGGAGGACACCATGGGCACCTAGAACACGCTAGAGTGATTATATATCTGATCCGGCAAGGGAACATCTGGAGAACATCCAGGAGGAGCTGGAGGTGTGGCGGATAAGTGACTGATAATGAATGATGGATGGAAGGAAAGACTGACACGTTTAGCACCATCAGTGACCTGCTGGTACCACAGAAAAAACAAGAGAATAGCAACAACCAATAAACAGCTCTCACATATCTTTGGACATTTTCTGTCACACCTTTTGTACGTTCATTCTGTGCGATGGTTATATTTCATACCTTTGATTCTTTTTTGAAACACAGTGAAAAGTTTCGTTGTTTTACCTGCTAATTTTTCAGCTGTTCCTACAGCCGTCATCAGAGCCATGTTTTGAGGTTACTTCCTCTTCCGTTTATCAACAGGCAGCAGGGGACGATACCAAAAGGAAGTAAATGTGGAGTCATTTAAGAAATACCGTGCAAACTCTGCAAGATTTTCTGTCACACAGTCAAATTTTACCAATCTGGATAAAATGATAATTTTGTGGAGAGATCCCACTTTTAGATATTGAAAAAGAAAAACAGCCCTTATTACCATTACCATGTGTGAACAAGTGCAGTACCTGACCAAATAATCAGCACAAAATACTGAGACAAACAGAAACAAAGGCAAAAGCAATGCAGAGTGAGCAGAAAAAGTTTGCCAATTGGTGCTGTCACTTCTATCATCACTCATTTATAATCCCTGTTAATAACCTCTGAGGGGAGAGCAGAGTTGGAATGTTTCGTAAGGCACAAAGCATTTCTTGATGTCTGCGCTCTCCACGAGATGAGGCGCTCCCACCAGGAGGCTGTACCACGGCCAGTTGGGACGGAGCTCCTGCAATGCAGTAAACAGGCATGCAGATATATACTGCTCCATGCACACACGCACACAGCAGCATCTACTTAATCATGCATACAACCACGTTCATATATCACACACGAAGAAACGTTGTGCATGCACGTGCTCACTCATGCAATATTTTATACTGACAACATATTACAACTAGAACATAAACTATTACTAATTGCCATTTACGTCAGCTGTATTCAGATTATGGAAGTCGCGCCATCTGCTAGCTGGCCCCAGCATACTCCTTAACTCACTAAACCAACTTCACCCAAAATATAAACATAACATCATGTTTTAATTTCAGTTATTGTGGGAACAATTGAATATGAATTGAAAACATATTATTTTGTGCATTGAGAATTGAGCATGTGCGTTTTTTTCCTGTTCCAGCTTAGTGCTTATCATGTTTCCATTAGATCCTTTTTTTCACAAATGGTTCCTGATTTTTGTGCAGATTCAGAGTGACTGCGAAGACGGAGTGCTTGGCACTCACAGAGTGAGAGAGAGAGAAGGAGGTGGAGGCAGAAAGACCTTGGTGGGAAGCAGAGGACATCAAGGAAAACATCAATGAAACTCAACTGACGAGGGCTAAAACTGAAAGCGCGAAAACCTTGACTTTGACGAAGAGTTAGGCAAAGATATAACCGAGCAGGCGGGGAGACAGTGGGCAGGGTGAAGGAGTGAGCAAGTGATGGAGTGAGCCACAGCAGACAGAGAAGTGTGATAAAGACAGAGATAAAGACAGAGATAGATAGGTGACAAGCAGAGAGCATAAATAGACATGCAGGCTGGCAGAGAGAGACTGACAGAGATAGATAGCTGACATGGAAAAAGAAATGTTCGTTTGGATGGAGCCCGTGTTGTTGTTGGGGTCACTGCTTGTCATTACTGGCGATGGCCTAATGTCAGTACAGCTACATCAGGCATAACAGCCAAGCCCCTTAGCATGTCCCCTCTGCCCCTCTGAGAGGGTGTCTGTGTGTATTACAGAGGAAGAAAAAGGCTTTTCCTTGTCAAAACCTGACACCTGTGTGTTACCCACAATGCACCTAAACTCAACCACTTAAATTCAAGCCATTAGCACACCCTTAAAATTTGAGTTACTGTTATGAGCACTCTGCAGACATATCAAAGATGTAGTGAGCAATATTAATGTAACACTGGCAAAAAATGAATGCAAGTTCACTGTAATGGAATACACAACTCAAGACAAGTTAAAGAGTCAGCTAATGGATTTTGTAATGTACAGAAAGAAATGGAATGCCTGCAGTGGTAAAAAAAACTGGTCATGATTCATAGTTTCTGAGCTCACACCTGGACTCTGAGACCACCAACAGTGTTTTAATACTAAATATGGATTTTCTTAAACATCAGACGTGGAGGGAAAGTGCAGACCTCCTCTGTGACGTTCCAGTCACTACTGTGTCTGTAAGGCTTGGTGTGAAAAAACATTATACGCCATCGCTGTAGAAAAACATGCCAGAGTGACAGACAGCGAGTACTAAATCAGAGGGCCATTTTTCTAATTCTAGGCTAGGGGCCAAGTTTGAGTCACAGAAACATTTAAAACATTTCTCAAATTAATGTAAAATTAGTATGCAAAGCCATAAAACTGCAGCAAATACTCCAACAAATAACAGGATGAACTGTGACTGTTCGTGGCTTCTCGTAAAAAAAACAGGGTAATATTTTGTTACATTAGCTTATAATGTAGAATCCGAACTGTAGTCAGCAAAAAGCAGCAGAGAGGAAACTTGGAGAGAAAATATAGTGCCCCTGAGGAAAAATGTTCAAAAACAGCCTGTAATAAAACGCAGGAGGTGAGTTGATGGGGAGATGGAGAGATGGGTGAATGAATAGCAGGGAATGATTATACTGGATGTCTTATCACTCATACTTCTCACTAGCTTTAGTCCCACCCCCTGCCCTGTCCTAACACACAGGCCTGGCAGTGTATTGGTGTGCAGGCGAGGATGCATGCGTGCTATGCATTCGTCTGTTTAAATTTGCCAATTCAGATCATGCATATATGCACAACTGTGTGTGTGTGTGTGTGTGTCTCATAGTGGGCATGTCATTTGGGGAGTCTGTCAGTAATATGAACTGTTCTGAAAATCACTTCATTAATCTAGAGCGCTGTGCATTTATCTCCTGGTTCCTGGCTCCTGTTTAATACTTGGGGTGTGTGCAGAATGCAAGGGTGGAGGCACACGCTCAGTCATCCAGGGGGAGAGAGAGAAAGTGACAAGGAGCGAGAGAAGAAAAGAGCAAAGGTCAGAGAAAGAAACTGAGACTGAGTCTTAGAAAAAAAGGAAAGAAAGCACGAGAGAGCGTATGAGAGAAGTGACTTAAGCAGACAGCCTTAAGTGACAGAACTTAGCAAAAGATGACAGAGACAGAACGATAACATCGACAGAGCGAGCAGGTGAGAGATGAGCTGAGAAAAGAGATGACATATTGCTGTATATAAAGGTGGCAACAGCTGGCATAGTCTACTGTTGTCAGGGCCTTCGTGATGCTGGAACAGTAAAGTTCCCTTCCAGTGCATCCTTGAATGGCCAGGGCTAAAGAAAGGAGCAAACTGTGGAGCCATGCAGGGACACAGCCATGCAGGGAGTTAAAAGGGGGAAGCAGCTGGGATGGCTGTGGTAGAGTGCGGGGTGAGGGGTTGGTGGGTGGAGGCCTGTGGAAGTCCCTGCCAGGAACGATGTCACAGTAATGTTAGGTAACAGCAGGACAGATGCTCCCTTTATATTTGTCCTACTATATGTTATTATTATTATTATTATAACACAGTGTTATTAAGTCATTATACTCTCTAAAGGTTATTTCTTCCCGTCTATGCAGATGTTTTGCTCTCAGTTAAACTTATATAGGTGAATACTGAGCAAAACATTTAATGTAACCTGTTGGATTTGATTACTTATATTTAACATTCCTCCGTCTGAGTAAGAACTTCTTAATGAAACTGACTCTTGTTGCTGCGGTTTTCTGTTTCTGATGATAGCGGTCCACACAGCAACTTCATTCCCTGCTTTATGCTCTGGTGCCAGTGACTGGGACCAGCTGTGCATTCCTATGATGGAAATGAATGGGGGTAATTCTGAGGAGATAATCAGGCCAGGCTGCTTTAAGAAAATGGAAAAAGAAATCTTTCTACCTTTATCTACAAAAGTCTCCAGATGATTCTATTGTTGTTTTGATTAATTTCCATTTAGTTTTAGTTGAAAAAAGTCTTTATATTCATTTTAGTAAAATAAAACTTGCCAAGGACCAGTGTGGTATTGTGATAGCGCACATTTGAATTAAAGGCTCTCAATGTCAACCCTGTGTGGTCCTGTAAACACGCTAATGACACACTGAGCTGTTGCACGTTGCATCTTCAGTGCAGCTGTCGACACTATCTCGTACATATGGAATATGTAACGGAGTGAGGAGATATTCTGTTTGTGCAAGGTGAAGAGAGAACCGAGCTATTCTGCTGCTTCCTGGTCTAGTTGTCCACTAATCTTCTTATAATTATAGTGGGAAGTTTAATTTAATTCTATTTTTAAAATACAAAATTTTCCCTGATGCTCATACTTATCCAGACAGTAGACCACACAGTACAAATATACTGGTTCAGATAGCTGAAGCACTTCATGATGTTCATTCCTATTGAAAACAGAAAGCAAAGAAAGTGAATGTCAGACAACAAGTATTGTATAGAACATGTACACTACAGGCTCAAAACTAGAGAGGAACAACTTCCTGAGAGCTTGTACATCAAAGGAAACTGGAAGTAAGAAGGACAGAGGAACTCTTTGACAGGAATGAGTCAGCTCTGGAATCTGAAGGCTTCAGTAGGAGAGGTCCACAAACTTTGGTCCTACAGGAAAACAATTCAATATCCTGCCAATCATAAAAAGACTCAGCTGTGATTTAATATTGACTCACCTCAGATCTGTTGTCAACGTTTTATTTTAAAGGACTGGATTAAAAACTCTGTAGCAGGGAACGGGACTTTGCACAGGGTTAGAGCTGGGTCGTCATGGAGCAGCAGATGATTCCACAGATAAAAAGTGCCGTGACACTGTTGTTGCAGGTGCTGTATTTTTTGTTCAACCAGTTATTTCTCTTCTCCTCCTCCTCCTCGTCCTTTTTCTCTCCTTCACACCCCTTATAATTATTTTTCTGCCACATTTCCCTATAGCCAGCTATCAGATGAAATAAGACGTGCTGCAGAGGACAGGCGCGATGTGTGTGTGTGAGACTGTACTTGCCCATATGTCTATGTATATGTTTGGAAATGTCCTAGTGTTCCTATACTGAGAGTGATGAAATTGTCATTTTATCAGCATTTTCTGACAGAAAAGCTCAGTGAATGGCGATGCATGCTGCCTGGCTGCTCTGCACTGAGGGGCTCCCGTGGTGTGTGTACAGAGAGCTGGTAAACAGTTGGGATGATCTCTCTCTGCACACTCCAGGTGCGTCCTTTTGATGGAAACAGCACGCATGAGCTGTCAACTGTTTGGTCAAATCTGTCCATCTGCGTTCACAAAGGCTTAGTGACTGTTGCAGTGCAGGCTGCCAAAAGGCTGCAGAGCTGCATAGGTTTAAATGAAAGTGTTACTGAAAAGGGTCACAACACAGGTTCCATGTTTTCCTCTTTCATGCATTACCTCCTGGGGAACTTCACCTCATCACCTCATCACCTCATCACCGTGCAAATGTGATGCTTTCATTCACTCTAGTGTGTGTGAGTTCATCAAGTCTGTCTGCATCACACTCCGTTGCCTTGTGTGTTAAATCAACATCAACAAACATTTTCACATTTGTAAAATCGTTTTTTAGATATTAGATTTTTTTCTTTTTTCATCTCCTTCCAGCTGTCTCTCACCCAGCCATTTGCACGTGTGCCTAAAACAGGTGGATGGAAATGCACCTGCGTGCAGAAGCTTGCAATTTTGGATGCAATAGTAGATTGTGTTGAATAATGGTTTTAGAAAGTACTCCAGAGCCCATATGGCAAGAATTGCCATGCAATGCCACCCGAGGGCTGAAGATTTCCCCAGAGTCCCCCTGAAAGCTCTTCACAGTTTTAAACTAGGAAATATTTGTTTTGAGTATTGAGCCACAACCCATCTTTGTCTGCAAAACATAACCTTTGCTAAAATCATCTAGAACAGTGTAACTTGAATATTTTATATTGTTTTCTGTCTCTCTTTGTGACTGTATTGCAGACTGTCTATTTGTTTAAATTGACAATATATAAACCACAGATTGCAGAGTGACGGGCAACTAGTCTAAACTAACAATCACTGAATTAAATAGGTTCTCTTCTCTAAACTTCATAAATAAACTGCAGTCTCTGTCCACTTTCCCTGGACATCTTATCCACATTGTCAATATTGCTGAATCAAGCACTAGGACCTGCTTTACATTCTCTAATTAGCATCAGCACCTCTTGTCCAATCCACCACACACACACACACACACACACACACACACACACACACACACGCACACACACACACGCACACACCCACACACACACGCACACACGCACACACCCCCACACACATACACACACACGTTAGAAATGCAAACACAATCACATGACTCTTAAAGAGGTGAGCGTATTGACTGATTAATTCCTTTCTGTGTGAGCCTGGGGTCTGAGTCAATGTGTAGCTGATCGTCGGGACTGGACTAGATCTCGGCTCGGCCACTGCAGGTCATAACCCCCCCCCCTCCGTGGAAACATCGACATGAGCAACTTATTTCAGTGCTGCCCCCCCCAGCCTCCTGATTTGATTTTCATAAGGTCATTGTTTGTCAGATAAAAGCAGGTCTTAGCTATCATCGTCATTTCTGTTTCACACGTTAAACACGATAAACATGTGTCCCTTCTGTACTAACTCTATAGATCAATGCTAATTTACTCAACTTTACTAATAGAATAGAATATGTTTAGGTCTGCGGTCACATGAACAGGTCTGTGTATGTCTGTGAAACATTACACAATGAATTTACGTGAACGTAGAGTCAAGTTCACAGTTACTGATGTTGATTTTCTTTTGTGTGCGTCCCCAGCAACAGTGATATACTCGTGTGATGAGACAATGCTCCGTGTCAGTGGGTGCAGGTGTCAGAGAGAGTGGGACAGGAGGGCAGAGAGAAAGAGGAGACCGAAGAGGGTGTGTGTGTGTGTGTGTGTGTGTGTTTGTATAGTCTAGTGAGGGGTGCATGCAAGGTGAGAGGGCTGGTTACGAGAGCAGAAGAGGGAGGTGGTGGCGGTGGTGACGCTCTCATATCCGAACAGCTGTCAGCAATTTGGCTCCGCCACTCAACCAGCTTTGAACAAATCTGCTTCAGCTGCTGAAATGCAAAGTATATGTGTCAGTGGAGGGTGTGTGTGTGTGTGTGTGTGTGTGTGTGTGTGTGTGTGTGCATGGAAAAGGGTTTTTTTAAACCCTGCTCCAAAAGTGAATCCAAGGTCACTATATATTTAAATATGTCTTTAAATGCAACCTATACTGTTAACATCTGAGCCATTATGATTGCAATGAATAAATACAATCTCAATAATCTCTGATTATTAAGAATTTCAGGGGAAGCTGTTGATCATTTTCAGAAAATATTCCTTTGTCAATATTAACAAACACAATCGATTGTTTGTACGCTCTTAAAAATTTAAATCAAAAAAGAGTTACAGTCAAAATAATAATGTAAAACTATTTCTTACACAATATAGCAAAATGTGTCGTTATTTATTTAAATTTAAATTTAATATTTTCAGTCGAGTTGGTGACAATGAAGGAAATGCTTTGCACAACATGTTATATTTTCCTAATCCTACATTTCCTAAGAAGGTGGTTGTCAGAGTCCTCAGACTTCTCAGGTAGGGAAAAAAAGCTAGCGATTCATCCAGCTCACGGAAATTAGTCAGGAAAGTTGTTGGTTTGTCAGTGTGCAAACAGTGCAGTGTTTGACCATCTGCTAAGAACTCACGACACAGGTGTGGGTGAAGTTCCTAAATCACACGAGTGAAATTTATGTAATTTAATGTAACACTGGTCCATGCAAATACCAGCAGACTAAATAAAAGTTATGAGGAGAAGTTCATGACTCCTTATTCGTTTTAATCGTGAGCACGGTGGTGGATGAAATAATTCATTTTTAGTGGTTCACATCAAAGTGTATCCATATAAAATGTGTAATGTTTTTGTTATAACCTTTATAAAAACGGGATTTGTTGCAGGAAAGCCTGACCATACATTGTGGGATCATTTTCCATTATTACAACATGGTGTCGTAAATCTAGCCCACACGCTGTGTTTCTGTATAAACACACATGTCCATAGGATGGGATTAGTCCTGCATTAAAAGCAGATTTCTATCTTTTCCCGAACAAAGAGCAACGACCAGAGATCCACCGCCACCGCTGAGAGAATCTTTAAGTTCTAAATTGGTCTGGCAATTTCCCCTGTCGCATGTTGAGTGATAATAGTGAGGTCAGCCTCTGGTCAGCCAAATAGTTATGGGAGAATAGAGACGTTCCAATCTGTTTCACTGTTCCACCCCTATCAGCAAGTTTTTACCATTTTAGCGAGACAGAGAATAAGTAAGACAGAGGGGGAGAGCGAAGATGTGGTGTTTCTCTCCGTGCAACCGACAGTCAGCTCATTAAAATTAATTGTTTGGTAAAACGTTGAAAGTTTTGGCTAAGAGGATTCTCCCTTCAATTTGTAATTTGGACAGTTTCCAGTTTGTCTTTCTGCTTCGCCAATCGATTATGATGACACTTTTAACTGCAAAGGGCCCGAGGTGTATCAGTCAAACCAGGAACCTCCTGCGTGTGTGTGTGTGTGTGTGTGTGTGTGTGTGTGTGTGTGTACACCACGAAAGCTGAGGGCTGCTGCCTCAGTGGTAATGAATGTCAAGAGGCGTGCGTTAATAAATTAGCCATGTGTGTATTTTACCTTATTAATGGTCTCAGAGGCAAATCACAACCTCTTTAATGCATTTCACTTAGTGTAGCTTATGGCTGCATTTCATAAAACATGGCAGCTTTTTAGACACTTATTCTTGGTGGAAATTTATCACCTTCTCCGCTTCCCCTCACGCCTCTCTCGTGCCATCCTCCCTCTCCCCATGCACCTCTCCTTTATTTCTGATGCTCCACCTGTTCCACCTGTTCACGTTTCCTGGCTAAAAAAATTATCTTTCCAACTCATGTGCATCTAATGTAATCCAGAATACTTTGGATTATTATGTCATTACAACAACTCTCATCAGGGCAAAGTGGAGCAGAGAGGGTACGAATTGTGCTTCCAATGCTAACAGTCGGTACATAGTAAGTAAGGCAGAGAAGTGTATAGAGGCTACATGGCAGATGGGTTTATAATACTATATAATACAGTCTGCGACAACCTGTATATATTTATTTGTTCAGTTTGATCTGTATATGTGTTTTACATTCTATTGGACCGGACTGATACATGCACTGAAGAAAATCATGTTGTTTGAAATGATCAAAAACAATGAACGTTTTAAACTACATTTAATATCCAAACTCCTTTTTTTAAGAATTGTCCAGAGTCGATCCCCACTGTCATTGGGCTAAAGACAGGGCACACCCCCACACTACACACCAACCTATCTCAGACCAGAGAGACTCTGTTGGCTGATGGTTTTAAAATGCATCTTGGGTGATCAGATCACAAAAGACAACACTTAATACTACGGGAAACAACGAAGACTGAGCTGAAAAAAACTCTGATCCCATCACTCAATCCCCTTAATGCCTGGGACTCAGCCATCTCAGATTTGCAATTACTCATAATACATTCGGGTGTAAACAAACTGATAGAGACGGACAACCATTGACTCAGAATATTTAAACTGCCATCTCTTTTTAAACTACTCGTTACTGAAGTTTTTAATCTGACCATGAAGTTTAACTGCATAGTTAGGGTTGTAGTTGTGGGTGTGCTTCTCATTACACTCTCCTTCTTTTTCTTCTTACTATGCTCTCCTATATTTCTCCCTGATCCTGAAGGTCAGCTCCTGGTGAGTTATCTTCCATAGTGCTGAGTCTACCAAACACTGGAGCAGAGTAGAGCTGCACTGCGACCCAGCTGGCCATGATGTCCATAAACCAAACCAGGAATGACAGGTGTCGCTGGGTCCTCTCTGCCTCCCTTCCTCCCTCATTTTTTCCTCCTTTTCTTTCCCCTCCTCTCTTTTCCCACCATGCATCCCCTCCTCTCTCATTCTGTGTTGATTTATGGTTTATTGTTCCTTGTCGTGTTTCAAGGTCGCTGCTAACGCGGGCCAAAGTAGGCCCAGGGGGGGTGTTGTTCAGCGTACCTGCCAGAGAGCCACCATCACCGCTGCAGCTGATGTCAGAGCTCCTTCTGCCAGTGAAAAGGCTAAATTAAGGCTGGGTGCCCCATTGAGCCTCCCTAAAACCCTCCAACTATAGTTCATGAACTACATCAACAGCCCTAAAAGGTGACACTAATCAATAGTCTAATGTCAGAGGTTACATCAGCTCTGCACCTGATAAGGAGCTTACGGTTTCTCTGTGTTCATTTTCTTTTCTTTGTCTTTTACAAAACCCTGTCTTTAGCTATTTTCCATTTTTCCATTTGATTTCCTAATGTGTGCATTAGCATTAGTGGTCCTGGGAGAAAGAAAGAAAAACCAAAGAGGAAGGGCACATTAAAAGAAAAACACATGCTCACTGCAGCAGACGTGGTTCCTCTCTGAGCTGTAGTAAGAGACAGATCCATCAAGGGGCTCCCAGGAGAATCACAGACATCTAAATAGAAATTAGCAAGACTCTACACAGCAGTATAGATCTCTCTGCTCCACTAGTGGAGTCAGTGGTAGATTGTGGGTGGAGGAAGACCAAAGAGCAAAACCTGGCCTCAATTAACTTACAGCCTACCTCTGTTGGAGTTTTTTAGGATCTTGGTTGTTTCCTGGTTGCCTCTGGATCTCTCTACCACTAAATGGAACCTGTCAGGGCATTAACATCTCTGATGTTGCGTCAGGAGAAGAGAGTATGGCAGAGGGGCTTGTATGTACCTATGTGTGTGTGAAGAGTTTCCACCCTCCCATGCACATTTTGTTGTATCAGTAAAGCAAGGTGTCATTGGGACATTGATAGGGTGTGTGTGTGTGTGTGTGTGTGTGTGTGTTTGTGCATGTGCGCGTGTGTGTGTGTGTGTGTGTATGAATGTGTGTGTGCCCGTGCATGCTCATGAGAGCAAAATCTCAGCATAAGGCCTGAGGTGCTTTTCACTTTTGAAAAGAACCTGGACGAGGAGTGTTGTGCATTTGATGACCCCACAGTTCCTGAAGCTGTATTATCAATCAGTTAACGCCAAAAATCACACGTGATGTCAAATTAACCAGGACTGAAATGAAAACCAATGAATTGTGACAAATAATAGGTGTGTGTACTGTCCACACCTTATGTCAGGAGCCTTGGACTAGTTATCACACTCTCCTTCTAAGTAGGGCGTCTGTACCAAGAAAGGCCTTTCGATCAAGTCGTGGAAGAATGAACACAGAAATATGTATCATGATCTTGTGTCTTCTTTCCGTCTTAATCAGCTTCATGTTTCCTTCTTGTTGTCTTGATTCCTACATTTTCCCATCTTTATCGTGAGCCCTCTGCCTCTTCCTCACATAACGCCATACTTCCTGTTCCTCTGATCTTACCTCCTTCCTAAGCCTTAAATTGTTATTTTCCTCCCATTCCTTTAACCCTCGAACATCAACCTTCTCTACTGTTTTTTTCCTTCCTAAATCTGCTTTGGACCAAGGGATGCTTCCTTTCCCCTACCTCCTCCTTCGTTTGAAATGTTCGTGTGAGAGGAGCAGCTCTGCAACAGCCTTTCCTGAGCTTTCCAGGTCACTCTCTCCCTACAGACAAATCAACCTCTACCTTTTTTTTCTTTACCATACCCATACTGCAAGAATGTTTTGTGTTACTTTTAGCATTATAGCTTTACTGACAGTGTAAGAAAGATAGATTGTCAAACTGATTTAGTTTTTGATGACACCATTTGAGAGAGTGGAGCGAAGGCAGCAGTAAAGGTTGTGTTCCACTCAGAAATCTGAATCTATACTGTTGTTAGCCCACTAGTCAAATGGCTGATCCAGTGCACTTCTATTTTACAGCAGCGCTCAGATTTCTTGTTCAGCAGGGAAATATTGTGTCTGTGATTAAATTTTATTTGTTTGCATCTTAAGTTTCACCACATAGATCAGCTGTACTAATGTAGACTTATATACCGAGTGAAATGTTTCTTACCAAATAAAAACCCTATGTCCTCAATTTATTTGATTTACTGTAGATGTTTACATCCACTTGCAGTACAAATTGTTTCACTTTCATTTTAATGGCCCAGTAGCAGATATTTAGCTTGTTAGATACTAAAAAAATGCAGTTGTTTTGCAGGTCCCCTACAGAGATATCTAAAAAGTATAGCCACTAACCCAAAGAAGTCATTTGCAGTGTTCTCTAACTTGTTAAAACTTTTGATTTTGGTGATTTGTTTGTCTCTGCTGTGCTCACTAATGACAGTTATTTCGTCTCGTGGTCAAAGTGTCAATATACATCATTAAAACGAGAAGTGGAAAATGGAACAGAATGCCTTCACACTCCTGTGTGACTATGAGTGAGTAGATGACGCATCACAAAGAGCGGATGCAAAGCACAAGGTTGTGTCAGTGTCATGTCTCCTCCAGCCCTCATGTGTCCTTTGTTCCTCCCTCACCTTAACCACTCCCCTCTCTCTCCAC
>JAUMHF010000024.1:2144840-2182955 GCA_032359275.1 Microctenopoma steveboyesi | reverse complement strand
CTGCCTCCCATTCTACATTTAGAAACTCTAGGAACCACTAGTAGACCAGCACTCTGAGAGCGAAGTGCTCTGCTGGGGTAATAAGGTTCTATGAGGTCTTTAAGATATGTTGGGGCCTGATCATTTAGCCCCTTATATGTAAGGCGAGGGATTTTAAGCTCTATTCTAGATTTAACAGGAAGCCAATGGAGAGAATCTAATGTTGGAGTAATATGATCTTTCTTATTAATTCCAGTCAGAACTCTGGCTGCAGCATTCTGGATTAACTGGAGACAAGATCCCTAGCCCATCCCTGACACCAGCTGTGTCCTTAAGCAGGACTAGCTCCTTGCTCCTTAGCATCAGCAAGCAGTGAGATTCTGAGTCAGGTCATTGCTGGATTTCTTCAGGTGTCTCAAAGGAAAACTTGTCCCTGACCTCTCTAGATTCCTCTACAGAGATCAAACTCAAAATTTAATTTACTTGTGTCATAAACATTTTATGCATTACCCATACTATATAAATGTATTGAGTGTCTTGGTCTAGCAGGGATCAAACTGAGCCACTCCCCTACACACAGATGTAATGGCTTCATATTCTGGACACACATAGAGAAAACATAACCTCTCTGCATTATTCTAACATGCACAGATAAGCACACACTGATCTGTGGGTTTGCATGTTGACAGAGCCGCATCCTACTGACAGGCCTTGATCTGTAATAATCAATGGCTCAAGTCAAGAGCCAGAGAGAGGAGGTCGCCTTAACCAGAGTCAGCACTCTGTGTCTCTCTTGTCACTTGCTTCCTATCTGATTCCTCAGACGCTCATAATCTCTCTCTCTTTTTCCCTCTATCTTGTCCTTCCACACACACACACACACACAGCCCCTTTTAAAACCAAAAGGGCTTCAATATGATTTCATCATTAGGGGAAATGAGAAAAATGTGCGCTAGGTTGGTAGTTCGCTTGAGGTGATTAGTTACAGACTCCCTCTACTGACAAATGAGCCTCACTGCAGCACCCATGCAGATAGAAACATCAAACTGAATCAATGATGTTTGAGATACAACGTGAGCATAACAGATTACAAGTTTCACATTTTCATATCAGGTTAGAAATTGCAATGACAATCTATTATTCCACGTAACATACAGTTTTAGGTTTTACATAGCATTTTGGTATCTTCTACTGATCCTCAATATGAGTTTCTACTTTATATATATCCTGTTTACTTTAAACCTGCTTTAAGTAATTGTAAATGTCTATGTTTAGCAGGGATGTCCAGGGACCTAGGAAGAAATACATTTAGAAAGCTGCAATATCACTTTTTGTCTGATATTGACCACATATCACGCAAACTTGGAAAGACGTGGAAAATGTTGTAGAAATGACCTACATGTGGAAAAAGTTGAGGCAGAGTTGGCAGCAGGCACCAAAAGGTGACTGTCTATTGGAGGCTGACTTTAGAGGGATTTAAGTGCTATTTTCTCCTACATTAATGTGAGTTATGAGTTTCATTGTATAAAAGAAGGTGGAGCCTAAAGCAGGAAGTGAAAACATTAGTTGTGGATTAGGAGAAAGGTGTGTGGCTGGAGCACAGGTATGTGCAGAAATGTTATAGTCAGTGTTATATGTGTGTTGGTTAACTCTGTCTGTGATGTGATGGGGGGGCAGATTTTGGCATGTTAGCAAGACTGAAAATGTTTGGTGACTCATGGTGGCTAACATGGTATTTTGGCAGCATGGGGTATGACTAAGTTTCTTGCTGTGTGTCAAAATGAGGTTGTTAACATGTAGCAGCCAGTTGTTTGTCTAGAGTATGTGCAATGTTTATTAGATCAGACAGTAAAGTGCCCAGCATAGCATTGCTAAAAAAAAAAAGGCCACAGAGCAAGCTAGCCACCATGCTGGTGGCTAGCTTGCTCTGTGGCCTTTTTTTTTTTTACATGAGGACTTATTGGGGATATTGGGGATGTTTAATATATATATTCAAGATGGTGTAATTGAGTCTAATGCTATCCCCAAAAATAAAGTGACCTTAGCATGACAGTAGGATTACAGCTATTCCTATTTTACTTAACTACTCCATGTTTAGTAGTTTTACACACTAACTTTTATCAAGTGGAAAAAGTAATTTCACACAATACTCAACACCACCAGAGACATACATATGATGCATGATATCAACAAAATACCACTTTTATCCTGTATAACAGGATGATCCATCACAGATGGACATTCCATCATTAACTAGTTACATTGACCTTGAACCTTAAACCTTGAACATTTACTGATGCCCAACACAGACTGATTAGAATTCCAAATAACGCAGTCGGGAGCCAATCAAGCCAAGCTGTTGCCCAGATGTGAACGTCCCAGCCATCTAAAAAATGTTTAAACCAGCAGAAAAGGTCTGAAGCAACAATAAGCACTAGCTGTATTAGATAAATGTCCATTAAACAAGTCTATCCTCCTTTTAAGTTTCACACCCAACACAGCAAACTTGAAATCTGATTGTTTAAAAAAATATGGAAACCCACAAAATTGTCCCCATTCACCACATCGACCGATGCCATTATTACTAGAATTGAAGGCTCGAGTTTATGACAGCACAAGGGAAGAAATCTGATCGGAAGTTACTGGAAGAAGCTGTAGGCAGCACAACCGAGGGAAAGTCGCACTGAAACAATGGTAACAGATTGATGGGGCATTTGTTAAAAATACTAACCGCAGTAATATAAATCTATATTAAATTATAAAAATAGATTTTCAGATTCTGACTATCTCTAGGCCAGCAGAAAAGGCTAAACACAACATTGGAATTTCTCTGTGTGGACTAAATTCATTTTTATGTTTTTTATTATTTGAGTGCCATTATTTTTAGTGTTATTGGTAGGACAGTAATTTGTGGATACATTCGTGGGGCTACTGCTACTGCTGGTCAGTCAATTTATTCCCCAAAAATGGTGGAATGTGTAAATCCTGATTGGTTAATGCACCACTTGTAAGCCCCTTAAATTAAAGCTGTAGGTTTTGATTTTGTAGACATCTTGATTATAGACATCCCCCCAAAAATAATAGCAATGAACATTGGTCTACCTTTGCCAAAACGCATAACCATATTCAAATGTGTCATGTGATAAGATCAAGTGAGCATCAAGCTGTCCTGGACATGCAGCACATGTATTTTTGACATGTACACATATTGTTGGCTGCATCTTGGCTTGTCCGATTTCTGTGTTTTTGATGGATGCTTTGACTCCCCTTAGGCTGCAGATTTTCATGAGTCCTTCTTTTGACTAGGTATAGTATTCATTTTCCTCCTACACCCTTCGGTCCCAACATACCTGCTCTATCCATCCCCATTATTTATTGTCATGTGGCAGATATCTGCTTCCATCTCTCCAAGGAGAGAGAGAGAGAGATAGAGAGCAACAGGGCAGAGGTGTGTCAGAGGGAATCCAGGAGAAACGGTTCACATGCTGGAAGAACAATGGAAAAAGATGTGCTAACATAATAACATTTTCAAAATTTACACGATGATGACTTTCAAATGTCCGTATCATTACATTAACAGACACCACTCTGCTGACCAGCTCAACGGAGACAGGTGTGTCCCTCAGGATAGGGTTGCTGCCTCAAAGACACAATAGTCACACAGCTGCTCCTCCCACTCTCTTCATTGCTTTTCTATACCATCATAAAGCAGCGCTGCAATCAGTGCATGGAAACGTGTAAATGGTTCAAAACAGGCTGTAGGAAGAACAGAGGTCGCTTTACATTGTTTCTTACTTAAGAAAAGTAGCAAATAAAATAGAGCTTTGTAGTATTTGGTCACACTGGCCTGATAGTTCATGGAGAAAACTACTTATGATTGCTGTTCAAACATTACTGTAATAAACTAGGAGCACAGGTGTTTCTAATGTTGTAAATCAGCTGCTGCATCCAACACTATAAAGACAGCTGTGTATTTTTCTGTCTTTCAATCATATTGAATTACACTAAACCAAGTGATTGAAACACTCAATACCCAAAATTGCAACTAATTAAAATGTAAAATGTTGTACACTGCTAAAGACCACCACATCAGGGCTTCTTGTTTTTAATAGAATTAATAGCAGGGGCTTATTTCTTCAGATTACTATTTGCACATAATGACTCTTTATTAAAACGGATAACGACCTAATGCAACTCAACTCAGTGTGGTTCAATACACATTACAGGAGTGTGTGTGTTTACAGAAGCCTGTGAGAGGAGAAATCTCAGCAAGAGAGCATCTCAGGTATGAGTATAATGTGTGGAGGACTGTTTTATTTGTTTTGTAACAGAGCACCAACCTAATCTAATAAGCAATCTGGTGCACTGAACTGCCACATCTTTTAATCGAGAAGACAGCAGCGGCAATGAAGGGGGGGATTTATGATGGAGAGAAGACGGAGGCGTTACACAGAAATGAGCGGAAGAGTTGATGACAGGATGAGTGCTAACATCAAGAAGGGTGAGGTGTGCCTCAAAGGAGGAAGAGAGTGGAGGGGGGGAAGGAAGATGGGAAGGAAGGAGGAGTGGAAAAACACTTAGAGAGATTAACCACAGCGGGATGAGTTTTGATGTGCATGTGTCTGCTGACGTGCTGGAATGTGTGTGTTTGTGTGTATGCTTGTGTGTTCGCGGGGTATGGACAGGGTTTTGGATCAGTTTCAGGTCCTGCCTGGCAATCCATTATAGTTTAGTAGTGGGTTGGCCCTGTTTTTATTACGTATGGAATCTATCATTAATGGACATCTAGAGGACTTCATAGGTATTCAATGAGAAAGACATCAGTCCACTGTCATCACTAGCAGTGTTTGCCTCAGTGGCACCCAGTGTTGAGGAACCAGGAAATGGTTTAAATTACTATTATTGGGAGAAAGAGTGATACTGGGACTGGGTTATCCCATTCATCACATGATGACAACAATAGGAACATTCACATACCCAGCAAGCAGGCTGAGTGGAATTAGCAGCATTTTGTGAGCATGCATAGATTTAAGCAAAGAGTGACTAAGTGAAAAATAAAGGGAGGACGCTAGAGTGGAGAGGTATGAATAATTATTTAAACGCATGCACATTATGCACAAGCACAATTTCATGTCATGTGCCATAAGTGACAGTTTGCAGAGTTTCATCTTTCCCCTACTGGCTTAATGAGGATAAATGTATTATTCACTTCACACTCAGTTTCCTTAATAAACAAAGCTGCAATCTGTCTATACTCTCCACCAAAGTCCTGGACACTGGACTCCAGTCTGATGAGCCCCTCATCCGATCCAACCACTTCTTTGTGACCTTTTTTTTCCCTGATAGCTCAACGAAACCCTTTCATTTTCTCAAAAAACATGTTGCGTCGTAGAACATTCAAAATATATCCATGCAGTTTTTAGGAGATAGGGTTGATTGGTAAATGAATAGAGGATCAAAATATGTGATATGTGTCTGTTTTCACGGCATGAATTATGTGCTTTGGTCATTTCTCAGGATTTGCACCATACACACACATTTTATTTCAATAGTGACATGTGGAGTTTATGTGGAGTTATCATTTTTATCACCTGCCTCGCAGGAATTGGCAAAAGGAATGACGAGCCAAAGATGAGAGTTATGCATGTGTAGGACTTCTGGTGAAGGTCCTCACTGTTTAGTGTTGGTAAGAATAACAAGACGAGTAGGTTTGGGAGAGCGTATTGATTTTGGTTCGGCTGAGCGGGGCTAAAAACTATTAGAGAATACCATCAGGCTGTTTAAGAGAATGGCCTTGGCTAAAGTTTATCATGCTACATTGTTACCTTTGAGGCTATTGCATTTTCTGACAACTCATAGAGTGAGGACCTAGAGGGTTTTCAATTATTCCAACCAATTTGGAATAATGTAACTGTGACCTGAAGCCGTTTACGATGAAGGCATTATTACAGGAGAAAGCAAAGACTGAGTGCAGACGGAGGCAAAATGCAGAGCAGGGTGTTTTTTTTACCCTTGGATTGCCCTAATTATACAGAGCATTGATTTTACAATGCATCCATGGATTGATTAGAAGAGACCTGCACCTCCCCTAAGAAAGCAGGCCTTTGCTTTCTGGTCTCCTGCGCACTTCTATTCTCTGCCATCACTCTCTTCTCCCTACTTCTACCTCTATCGTTACTTGTACTCCTTTTTATTTCTCCACAACTTTCCTTTAAGTCATATCTATCCTGTTACTTCTTGGTTGGAAATTATTAAATTGTACCTATTACTTCACTTTAAAATCTTAATGTAGTAGTTGACACAGGATTAACAGCAGTTCCGCCATAGGATTTATATTTCAGTGGATTACATTGTAGCGGTGGAGCAGTAGGAAGTTCTGAAGACAGTAAAGTTAGGGAACGTCGGGCGCCAGAGAGTCAAAAAGGTTCTTCCTACAGCAGTCCTAGCCTGTCAGCAACCCTCGCTACAGAAGTGTCAACAGTAAATCAAACTTCAACAAACAGAACACAGAGGTAAATAAATTCATGTGATGTATCAACCTGTGTGACATCACAAGTCAACCAGCCAAACAAAAGAAACAGTAGTTAAACCAACCCAAATTACTTTGATATACATTACAACAGCAGGAACTGAAATATGTCCACAATGAGATGTTAGTCTGTCTCACTTTGATTACAGTCCGTTTGTATCAGAGTTCAGTTCCAGTTGCGTTTCTATCACTCCTCCTCCACTCTTCCTCCTGCCTTCCTCAACATGCTGCAGATTGCCCATCCCCCTACCACAGGTGTGCCTGTCTCACACTGCTACAGACAAATGTACCATTTGTTTCTATCCATTCACTTCACAGGTTTGTACACTTTTCATTACCCTGGAAAACATGTGACAGTATGATGAGGAGAAAGGTGCAAGATTTGAACTTATTTAAAGACTTTTTTCTTTGCTATTGTATTTAAAGAAGTCCATGATGTCTTTAAGCCCCATGTCTTCTATCCTATAGCAGATCTTCCACATAGGTCCTTTCTACCAAGAAAAACAACGACATCAGTCATTTCATCTCGAGCCCGAGAACAGCAGAGACCAAGCTTTATCCAGGTCTGTAGGAACTACAGTATCTAGCCTCAGGTTTCTATATGGCATAGTTGTCACAGTTAAATGGCTCAAGTCGTCAAACACATTTTATTATTACACAAAGATAACCCGAGGGGCCTGTGCCCTGAGTGAGTCCTAAGAGAAAAGCTAATGGCTGAGACTTGAATGAACTGTGATTAACTACATTTGCATCACTATTTAGCATCACTGGTCTTTGCAGAATTGTTTTCATTTAGCCACAGTAAAGGGTTTTTAAGGTTGTGAAACACCGGCTCTTTGACTCAGCCACTCGTAGACCTTCATTAAATAAAGTTGTTTTGTTTGTCTTTGAGTAAATCAGAGGTGGACTTGCTGGTGTCTTGGATCATTCACTTACAATTCACTCTAAGGTCACAAACTGATGGTGGAACATCTCCTACAGGATTTTCTGGTCGAGTCCAGAATTCATGGTTCCAGCATTTATGGCATTTCAGACCCTCACACTGCTCCCACCTTGTTGAGCTGCTGGTATGATGTTCTATTCCTAATATGCTGTATTAGATGTAACAGAATACACATCTTCTAGAAAGTAAAACCTTTGTCTCTTCACTTTACTCACTAATTCCCCGAATCAATTGTTGATTTTTGCAAAGTAAAGAAAAGTGGTGGCTTTTGCCTAGGGGCTCTCCAATAAGTGCCATTTTTTCCAGTCTCTTCTGTATTCTTGAATCATGAAACACTGACTTTAAGTGAGGCCTCCGGTTCTTTTAGTGTAGTTTTGTGTTTTTTATGACCTTCTGGATGCGTTGCACTCTTTCAGTCATTTTTCTGAAGCGTGCGTTTAAGATCTGGCTTTATAGCACTATCCACAATGTGTTGCCTCAGCGTTTAGTTGTAGTTTCAACAAAATGCATGATTGTCAATAAATTTGTTTCTCATCTGTACTCGAACTTCTTTAGATCAGTGTTTGTTTGTATGCATCATTTAGGCATTTAAGTGATTTCTTAATTCAACTGATCTGGTGGTAATCAATCCCGGGTGTGCAGGTGAAATTAAACTCAGCTGTCCAAAAAATGAGGTTTGTCATAGTTCCTTAGTGATTAAGATGCTCCTGTCCAGTCAGAGGAGAGTCACAGGAGAAGGTGGTGACATTTTTATCACAAATTAATCAATTACAAAAGAGGCGGTGGTTGGACTTTAATTTGGGAGCTTAGTGTCTCATTTCTTTCCTCATTCTACAAACTTAAAGCTACAATATGCAACTTCAGAAAGCACTAGCATGACACTCGACATCAATCCACCGTGCTCCTACTCCCTTCTCCCCTATGTTCACCCACCGCCTGCTACGCGCCGTAACACTCTGCAAATCAAATTACAATAAATAAGAAAGTTTCAAAACAACGAGGTAGGTTTTGCAACATATTTCTACTAAAAATATTCTAGCTTTAACCAAGTAAACACATTTCTCTGTGATGAAGAGAGACTCCTCATTGTCATATCGTAAATGGATGTATTTTTCATCAGAGATTTGTAATGTTTTCAAAGGAACCACCTAGCTCTACATGCTCCCCTTCGTCCAACTACCTAATCTCTTTTTAGCCTTTTACCCGTCTGTCTTCCTCCCCGTGCCTCCATCAGATAGCACGGAGTGACATAACAAAACTTGATGTAATGAAATACAGAGATGCCAAGATGATGATGTTTAACTTATACTCAAGACATGAATATAGAGTCAGTCAGATTAGAAGGATCAGCTGCTGTGGGCGAGTGGGTAAATTGAAAAAAATAGTAGTGACGGAATGGAGAGAGACGAGTGTGTTTAAAAATCAATTACACAGTAAATATGACACGAGTCAGCAGCGAAGCCCCCGGGGAAGCAAGGAAAAATGTTCCTGTGTGCACATCGGTAAATCTGTTCTCTCTACAAATGAATTACAAATTTTATGTACAGGAGTGGGAAGAACAAAATACAGACCCTATAAGTGTGTGTGTGTGTGTGTGTGTGTGTGTGTGCTGCTTATGTACACAAGCTATAACTCCCACAGGGAGGTATTATTAATTGATGGAGCAGAGTGAAGGAAGTGTTTTTTTTCCTGCTGAGGGAGATGAGGGTAGAGGTACAGCCCCAGCATTACGTCTGATCTTTGGGCATGTCAGCAGGTCAGCCAGCCAAAGGAAAACATTGCAGTAGCCGGCACTTTGAACCAGGCTGACCAAGATTGACCTGAAGAGAGTGGGAGAAGGAGGAGAGGAAAGGGGGACAAAGTAGGATGAGGGCGAGGCCAGGAATAACGAGCAACAGACAAAGAATAACAGGAGAGGGAATGAGAGCAATGAGGGACCAAATAAATAATTTAATTGTATACCGTTTCCATTATTTGGTTAAATGACTTGTGGGTTGCACAGTATCCTCAGTGAGCGCATCAGTAACTCAGCAGCTGCAGCAGCACTTGATGCATTGAGGGACAGTTCAAAGTGTAGGTCACCTGAGTCCAGACCAGGCACGTAGAGTAGAAGACATGAAAACATTGAGGTTATCTTTAGTATACAATACGCTGTGCATTCGAATTGGTTAATATTTGCTTACAAATAATTAGGAACTACTGGACTAGGAATCGAATTCTGTCATAGCTAGTTATTTAGTGTAGTGCACCTACAGTTATTTAGAAAAACTTAAACATTTACCTGAGATGTCAGAATTACTATTTTAAGGTTTATTTACTCAGCAATCAGCTTTACCTCCATACAAACAAACATTATAGAAATCTAGTAACTATAATGTGTCATGAAACGTTTCAGAGAGCAACAAAACTCACTCACAGCAGTGCACTGTGGACAAATTGTGTCCATCCTCCATCACTGACGAATGCCAGTAGTAGTCCAAGAGCAGATGGAGGTTGAAAGGTCAAGCTTTTCATCTACATGGCTCAGTGAAGCAGTGGATGCTAATTGTGCGATGGTACTTGGATCTGATATTAGCTTGATAAGTTGGAAGTTTTCCGATTTTCTGTAGCATTTAGTTTCTTGCATTACTGCCTCCCACTGGTTTAGTAATGGAATTAGTTGCTGTTGTACCTGATTGTTTGAAATTAGCTTCAGTCAAACAATAAGTATAAAGGTTTCTTTCACCTTGCAAATTAGTTTATACCATAGGCTATATATATATATATATACTTTTATATACTATAAAAAGTACTAAGTGCGTGTTGTTGCTAACATAGTGAAGGTAACTTATGTAAGATGGGAGCTAATAGAATTGACAGTGTAACATAAAGAGTACAGGCAAATAGCTGCTGTAGCCTGTCTTTGTTCAGTGGGACAAGATTCGGAAAACTTGCACCTTAAATCTCCTTTGTGTTGTAAAATCATAAATATCGTTCTACAGTGTTGCAGATTAACTGTAACATAAGAAACTGTAAGAAAAACAGGGGAAAAATAGATGGCAATAGCAGATTTTAGGGAAGTATATAACCATTGGACTGAAAGATGCACGTTATTGACAATTAATATATCCAGCTCCTCATTAGTATGATCAGTGCTTCTCACATTAATGTGAAGGGACCATTTCCACCCAGGAAACTATAAAGTAGAAGACGACACACCCACACAGCCATACTGACAGTCGCTCCTCTCTTTCTTGTGTTTTTTTTCTTTAGATGCATTTTGACCAGCTCTGCATTTCTCTTATACTCTTCATTTGGGTGGCTAGCTTGGCTTGGCAGGGCATCAGTATTGGGTCCAGCCCTAATGAAGAGCATTGATCCTTGTTGGGTTATGAGCAGGCTTTAGTGGCTGTGTTGAGACGTTAATAAGCCTGGCCTTATTCCGGAGGAGCTTTAATTAGCCTGTTGGAAATGTGCTTACGGAGCGCAATGTCACTCTGTTGTGGCACACATAGCTGAACACGCGCGCGCATACACACACATACAGTAGAGGCTGCGCACAAGTAAATGTGTACAAGGGCAGCCGCATAGATTTACTTCAACACACACACACGCAGTAGTCAGTCATTTCATGGACCACTGAGATGGCGATCAAAACAACATTCTCCATTCATTCAATTAATAGTTTCATTAGTGAGGCAGACAGTGTGAATTCAGTTAGCTGCTCATGCCACACAGACACACTCATTTCATCCACTGTGCTGAATGTACTTTTCATTCTTTGTCTTGATCATGCTCTTGCGTGCTTCTAACTCTGGGCGAGGGACTGACACACACGTCTCAAGCCTGCGTCACTTGCATACCAACAGTGGTCTTGAACCAGTGAGGAGAATTTTAATGTTTTTTTTATTTTTTTTCCCCTAAAACCTTGGCAGCAGGTTTAAAATCCAAAAGTCTTCTGTGGCATTATTGGTAGATGGGAAACGTTTTCACTGAGTTTACTGCTTTAATAAAAATAATACTACACTGCACAGACATGCATTGAATTGGAGTGAGTGTTTTTCTTTGTTTGTTTCAGTGATAGGAAAGTGGTTTTTCACACACAATCACGCAAATCACTAAATTAATTGATTTCTGAAAATATGCTAGATTACCCACACAAGTCGGTGATGCTATGATTTCCATGATTGTGGTACAGCACCTTAGATGTTCCTAAACAAAAATATCTCAACATGTGCCCAGATGCTGATTATTACAGTACGATAAGACAACGACACAGGTATGAACACGCAGAGAACGACGTTCTTCACCAGTCCTCAAGGGCTCTTGCTATATTGTTTTTATATGTATCATATTGTCTCTGTTATACTGGAGGCTGATGTGGTTATGCAGTAAGTGCTTAATATGTTGCGCGATGCCAATTAAAAGTCCATTTAGTCATATTGCTGCAGAGTGAAACGGTTTTAGTATCGCTCTTAAAGGATTAAAGAGGTTTTCATTGAACAGCAGCAGCCCACAGCACTGCAGTCATGGTCTCATCAGATAAAACCCAGCGGAACTTCCAGCAGTGATCAATGAGTTGAGGCATCTATGCTGAAAACACATAACTCTGCTGCTCTCAGCAGGCTGACTGACTGACTGCAGGTCTGGTTGGATGGCTGGGTGCATGCTTCGGTCTCTGTAGGTTGCTGTGAGTTTCACAGAGGACGGTGATGGCATGGCACGTCATGGAGAAGTGTCCAAATCATTCATTCCCCTGACAGGACGAGTCCAGCTGAATGCTCAGGTGTGGAAGAGGAGCTGAAAGTGGCACAAACAGTGTTTCCGTCATAGTTTGCTGAACTTTCTATGTTACAGCGCTCAGTGCTCCAGTGATTTCTCTCTTTTTCCAAATTATTGGCTGAGACCAATCTTAAAGTAATGCTGTATCGTGGCACCTGGACGTGTTTTTTGATGACCTCGCCTTTTTTCTATCGCAGACAGTGTGGTTTGCATGTTGATATATCAGTTTTATCCAATGAAACCTGAGGGTAGTCATTTAGTGGTTTATTGTCTGAGCGCTCAACCTTACAGTACATCCCTGAGGTAACACTAAACGCTTGTCACTCATGTTCTATGTTGTTGAACTTATTGTGAGTGTTTAAAGTAGTTGTTGTTCGACATTAAGATTAATTTTTTCTGCAGCTCCACCAGCCTCCTGCTCTGGAGCAGACCCTGACCTCCTGCCTTTCTATGAAATGAGAAAAGTAAAATGACTTTCCTTCACAGGACTAACAGAGGCTCATAACCAACATTTCTTGTTTCCAGTGTATTTTCTGACTGCTGGACTGCTCCCAGTTCGGTTTGTCTTCTAGTTGTTGATATGCTGACCTCAGTGCTGTCCGAGAATAACTACCTGGGCAGGACCCCTAGAGCCACACTCTAATAAACAGCATGGGGATATCTTGGACATAATGCATGCAAACCTCCTGTCTGTCTTCTTTTCTCTCTCACACACACACACACACACTGTCTCTCGTTCCTTATAACAAGCTCAAATTTCCCTCATGCAGAAACTCCCTGTAGTGAAAAACAGCTTTGGACAGCAAACCTGAACGGCCACGGGCTGCAAGGACACGCTACTCAAAATTCGATGGAGCATTTATTAATAGACAGTGAGTTTGTCTATGTATGCACTATATACCATGCCTGTACATAAATTGCTTACAATTCTTGGAGGGTTGTAGATGTAACACAAATATATGATTACATGAAATAATAAATTGGGTTTTGCTTGATGTGGTAAATTCGCAAGCTCTGGTAAAAATGCATTCTTTTTCTCTCTCACACACACACACACACACGCCCTTAAACACACACACGTAGTGCCTCGGAGGCCCACTTAGTGACTGTGTGGATTTGATGAGAAGGGCCTTTTGCTTTATTTAGTGAAGTGCTGTGTAATATGATTATGGTCAGCATGCGTCCCATTCTCTCTCACACTGGAGAACACACTGGGAGTTATTACCCATGTCCCCAGTGACCGAGCCCTACCTGGAACAGAGCAAAGGAGGCGATGAGAAGAGAATCGTGGAAATCTTTCACAGTATAAATATTATAGTACAGCATAAAATGTACAGTTTGCAAATGTTATGCATGTACGCATGCGATATGCAAAACACTTGAATAGTCAGGTCACCACACAGACATAAATGATCATCTGTCTTTGTCCCACAGAGGTCACATTTAATAGGATAGTGGCAGTCAGCATACTTGGTGTCTACAGCCAATGAGGAGAGAGCGTAACGCATTATAAAAAAGCTCCAAAGCTCAGCAGTATGATATGTCGCCGCTCACACTAATATTCATATTTCACAGTAACACACAGATTACACAGGCTAGTTTTACCAGAGTAAAACTTATCAAAGCATTGAGATAACGCGGGGATCATGGCATCCACTCAACAAGAGTGTGTCGCTGAAAGTCAGCCCAGTTCATTCTGAGGGTTTAAGTCCACGTATGAAGACATGTTAACATGAAGAGAATCAGAACTAAAACTCTAATGTGACATTTGTTTGCTTGTGAGAATCATTACGCTGCCTGTACACGACGTGTGGGTTATGCATCCAGTTAGATATACCATTGCCAAGTTGTTCATATGTTTCCACGTTACAGGCTGACGAACCATTAAAAGTGTTTCATTTTATGAAGCTTCCTTTCTGCAGAAGCTTTAACGGGAAACCTTCTTTTCCCCGCTGGATGTCTCCAGGTGTTCTGCTCCAGTAAAACATTAGTATAGTTTCAGTGTAGTGGACTCTGTAAATGTGTGTAAATGGACAGTAAATACAGTGTGGGAACAGAACGCCGACTCCAGAGGAGCAATTGTGGCTTCACTGCAGTTTCTCAGTCCACAGACGCAGTGCAGGGACCTGGTACAGCCATCAATGAGAATGTCCATACTGCCCCCTTCTGATGGCCTTCTGCACCGCATGTTCTGTGCACACTGCAATAAGAACTCCTCCAGGTATTTTAAGGATAAAAAAGCATGTTGCATGATGCCCTCACGTTTACTAACCCCACTGCAACAAAGAAACTGTTGCTGTTCCCTGCCTCACACTCGACCTCCACTTAAAAAAGGAAATAAATCAAAATCATAAAATAAAGTGATGGGTTATCCAAACCTCCAGGTGGCCTGTATTTTAGTTTCTTTTAGGACATTTGAATACTGGAAATCTAGCGTCTAAGTGACAGCATCTAACCAGGCTCAGGACGTTTGCTGGTGTGAATGATGTGATGCCGCAGCACAGGGTGGGAACGACACTGTGATAATCAAAGTGAATCTAGCAGTCACATGATATTGATGTTTTAGTTGTTCTGTGTTTTATCCCTGAAAGCTGCCAATTTGATAGTTAACTGTGTCAATTGAACTGACTCTTGTCTTCGTTTGTGTTTGTGTGCGTAGAAGATAAGAGAAGCCAACGGTCAGCATAATCAGCCCAGGTAAAGCTGATGCAGGTGATAGCTGTTGTATGGCCTCAGCTAATGATTAGAAAGTGTCACTACAACCAGGCCTCAGTCGCCTGAATGAATAATGAAGCGGTCTGACACGGGGCGGCGTCACGTGCCTCAGCTCAGCTCAGCACATGGTGTGAGAAGAAAACCTGGGCTACTGTACTTGTTCAGCTTTAACAAAGGCCAAATGAAGTGGGTGCAGTGGGTGTTTTTGTGTGCTGAGTGTGCGTGTCGTATCTCAAGGTCAGTCGGGCTGTTGCAGGTATTTCCCAGTTTGCTATCAGTTTCGTGTGTTTGTACATGCAAAGGACATTTCAGCAATGTGGGAATATTCTGACTTGCCCTGTTAATTTCAAAGGGCTGCTGAGGATTAGGAATTAGGTTTTAGATGACGGTTGGAGTTGAGCGATGTGTGCAGAATATGTGCAGTGCTGTGCAGTGTATATAGAGGAGCACCTGTGCAGTGGGCGATCTTTCAGGTGGGAGAGGAGATTCTCAGAAACCCAGTTGAAATACTTAAAAGAGCTCAGTATATTGTACGTGTACTGGCAGCCCCTCCCACATCTATCTCCAATCTAAACCCAGTTTTCTAGTGTTTGTCCTGGAAGTTAAAACTTGATTTCACTATGTTTCCACTAAGAGCACAGGAGGAGAGTGTGTGTGTGTGTGCGTGCGTGCTTGCAGTATGCTGGCTGCACCACAGGCAAACACTGTATCCTTCACCGCTCTGCAACATGGAGGGGAACAGTATATTTTGACCTTACCCCTCAGGTTTGCATAGACAAATAAATAGAGACAAACGCCCCAGAACAGGAAGGGACAGTTGAAGCTGGACATGGAAAGGAGAACAGGTAAAGTGCAGCTTTTAGCAGGCAGACAGACATGTGTGGAGTGGCATTTACTCAAGATAAGAACAGGTCTGATACCAACACCCCAGACATGAAGTCCTGCCTCGCTGTTTGTCTGCACGGCCCTTCAGACCATGCAGGTGTGGAGCTGTGCTCTTATGCTTGTTCAACACAGTAGCCCGTGTAAAGTGCATGTTGTTTTGGCTGCACGGACACTGGAGAACACGCGTAGTAAGGCTTCAGACAGGCTCTGTCCCCTGTGTCCTACCTGTGCACAGTGCAGGGCAAATAGAATCATTATAGAATAGAAGGAAAGCCGTCGACTGTTGACGAGTGATGTGCAGTTTATATTTCTCTGATTGGAGTCCTGTCCCGTTGCTTAGTGAAGTCATTGACTCAACACTGAGAAAGGTGGACTGACGGACTCGGAGGTAAAGTCCATCCAACACAGCTCTACTGTGTCTTGCAGGTGAAAGTCACTGTTGGTTCACACTCAGTGTCACCTGTTCAGTGTGTTGATGAAGCTGAAGAGTTTATTTCAAAGTAAAGTAACATTACTCAAACATACCAGGCCTGGTGAACTGCAAATGTGTTTTGTTGCTAACAAACATCAGCCCAACAGGATAACGGTAAATGATAAAACATACTTACCATTTTAGGCCATAACTGCAGATGTATGAATTATAATTTTACCAAAATCTAACATAGCCGCAGTTCACTAAACGCTGTTCTGCTCGCTGTCTGAAGGTTACGTTTCCCATCAAAATAAGTCTCATTTGTGTCCATAAGTAAACAGCGTTCCAACAGCACTGTGTGTGATGGATCACATGCGCATGTGTGCGCGAGCACAGATCAATAATCCTGCCCTCCAGCCCACACAGACGCGCATTATCACCGCTCTGTGCGTCTTTAGATCATCTCCTGCACTGTTTGAGGAGGCGAAGAGAGACACAGAGACCAATCAGTGTGGATCAATCCCATTCCTGAGACCTCCAACACTAACGGCAAGCATAAAAACCATCACGGACACATGCAGTTTGCAACATTAGCGGCACAACACAAACACCCGAGCTGTAAAAGCACCCAGGGGTCTTTTTCTTGCACACATACACACACGTGCACGTACAGGCAATCTCCTCCCACCACCAGGGCTGCGTGTTTGCCAGCAGCCTGTGTGACAGCTGGTTGCAAGGCTCCTTGTTGTGAGATTGAGCCACAGATAAATGATCTGTGCAAACTGGCCTTTTATGGGACTGTGGGGAAAGATGTTTCACAACCTATTTCACTCGTCAGCATTGTTTGGAGGAAAAAAAAGTCGGAAATCTGTAGGAGATTAAGTAGAGTAACGGAGAGTAGCAACGAATACGAGGCCCCACAAGACTCGGCCGAGAAGTACAAGCAACTTCTTCTGTCTGCTGTGATTCAGTGTCCAAATAGTTAGAATACATGAACTCATGCAGAATATTAAATGGGAATGAGTTGTCTGTCCATCATGAACACAATGAAGCACAATGACTGGATTTAACTTACTCCACTACACTTCACCAGTACTTTTTGGTAAGTAACACTGTGGCTGATTCCTCGGTGAGTCAGCCCTGCTTGGGTTACTGCTCGTGTACCAATGTACTAACCAATGTTGTAACCCAGTTTGCTCATAAACAGCAGCTTCCACCCTAAGACGCTAAGGCTGTATGCTCTGAGAAGCTATTCCGGTGGCCCCGCTGTCCCACGACCTGAGCCCAGCAGTAGCAGCAGCACCAGCAGGCCAGATAGGGCCTGACAGACTGAAATGAAACACGCAGATAGGGAAGTGGCAGCGAGGCAGACAGGAGCCAGCCTCTCATGGGCGCTGGAGATTAGACTGACTCCTGCTTCACATTCCCCAGCAAGCAGAGCACCAGGGGCGTTTTCCACCCCTCTAAATCCTCTCTTCCTTGCTATCTGCTGCATGTGTGCACAGACATGACTCTACTGAGGCTGAGTCGTGAAGGAAGGGGAGGAAGTTCAAATTTTTTGAGATGATCTGACCACAGCACAGACCAGCAAAGAGCAAAGAGAAGCAAAGAGAAGCAGAGAGGCTCTCGGCCGCCTCGTCCGGCTCCATCAGGCCGCAGCTGTGAGCTGGGGGTGTGGAAACAGGCCTGAAGTAGAGAACGATGATTCATTTGAGAAAAAGACATCCATCATTAGGTAACTTAATTACAGAGCAATTTGGCACCAGCATGACTTATCAGCTATTTGACTTATTCCTAAGGCACATAAGCATTTTTGTGTGGGTGTGTAGGTGGTGATGACTTTATGACTGATATATTACCACATGATCTCAATCACGAGACGTTGGGCTAAAATATTTAGCTCCCAAAGCAAACAATCCATGCGGTAAAGGATAACGAACGTCGAAGCTGACAGACAGGTGCTGTCATAAGCTGCCACTTTTTACCAACCCTCTGGTTTCCCCCTGCACATCTCTTCTCCTGACACGCGCAAGTACAGCCGAGCAGATTGATTGGTACCATGCATCACCTTCAGCAGCCTCTCCAGACAAGAGAAACAACCTCCACGCGGCAAAAACCAACTCCCCTTGTGTGGAACCACCGTGCTCTGCCACCAAGCTGAGAGGCAAAATGCAGCTCAGACCTGCAGCCTGCTGAGCTGAAATCAGCGGCGGTGGGTGATAGCCAGTATCTGAGCTTCACTCCTGACTAAGTGTCAGCTCTTCTGTTAACTTTCCTCTACACCATCGCCCGTCCTATCAGGGCTATCCCAGCATGTCTTCGCTAACTGCTCATTATGGTTTGAGGTTGGTTTGAGTTGATAAAGCTTTCCCAGTGATGAATGAGGACCGGGATGATCTTATCTGCAGGGATCATAGCATCAATTTGCACCACTGACAAGAAATTAGAGAAGAATCCTCTAAAACAAGCCTGACAGCTCTCACACAAGCGCACGGCTCGTTCCCTCATAGACAATAAATACCTTTGGAAAATTCCTAACTTATCTTGCAGGCATGTGTATGTGAAATGAACGCAGAGGTTGAAATTCCATTCCAGTCCGAAGAATGCAGCCGTAAAGGACAATGGCGTCACATTAGAGGGTGATCAGAGTTAAAAGGCATTTCTATCCCTGGTGGATTGGCCTATCAGTCGGGCCACACTAACATTACCAAAAACCGACATAAACAGCAGATACACAGCCTGCAAAGGGATCCCACTTTTTATTTACATAACCACAGACTGACCGGGGGGAGCTGTAATAGTGCCGCGGGCCCCCACGACACACAGCCGTGTGCAGCGCCGTGATGGACTGTGCAAATGAGGCTGTGGTGGAGCGGGCCCTCACCAGTCACCTCATTCATAAGGGTGCTATCTGACTCCTGGTCACTGTAGTGTATGTTTATTCATATTAACAATATACTGTTACTGTTCTAGATTATGTGTATGTAGACGTTTTAATAGTGCTAGAGGATTAAATTGCTATTTGATAGCAGTAAGAGGTTGCGATATTAGGCCTTTCAGAGCACACACAGCAGATGGAAGAAGACCATACCTGGGCAGAGATAGGCAGGTATTTTCACACTGTGTGACACAAACATACTTATATTTAGTTTAGTTGGATATATGTTCATGTGTTGCTCCAAGCTCCTCCACCATTAAAGCAAAGACAGAAACTAGCCAGGAAACACAGAATCCTAGCAGGCTACAGAGGGAGACGTGGGGTAGTGGCTCCGCATCTTCCCCCTCCAACCAGATAACAGGAACGAGATCAGTCTGCTGGTGCAGCAGCTGATAACAGAGAAGATGTCTGGCTATCTGTCTGTCTGTCTGTCTGTCTGCTAAAGTGAGACTTGCTCCCACTGAGTTATTTGTGGGTTGAAGTGAGGTGTCACCGCAGTAACACACAGCACAGCTCAAAACTGTTTCTGTTTCTCCATTTCATGAACCGCTGCGGACAACCAGCTTCTTTTTGTTTGTTTGGAACATCACTTTCTTAACGTCAAACATGTTTCTGCACTAGTCACTTTTTTTATTTGTTTTATTTGATTGGATTTACTCCAGGTCCCCTGTCTGCCACAACAATAAAACCATCATATGATTAATGTAGGCTGATGATATAATCAACTTTGTGTTGCATTAATTTGAATAGACTAACAGTGCTCTTTTAATGCAACGTGGACATGCAGTAACTTCACCTCTGACTTAGTTTTTTCATATCACTCCCACTTCTGTCCGTGGACGTGATAAAGGTGAAGTCCCAGTATGCAGTGAGAGACGCCGACTTTCCCCAGGTTAGCTTTAGTAGATTATTTGTAGGTGAAATTGGAAAACATCTGTACACAGCTCAGTGTTAGCTAAAGCTGTGATGTGTGTTATAAATGTTTGTATGTTAAACCCAAAGTATCACTGTTAGGCTGGTAACGTTGATCCTTGGCGCTTGGACACGACAACACGCCAGCGAGGTTTGTGTCACTCTCTGTGTTTTGGCAGAGAAAAACAACGCACTCCAGCACACTTAACACATCCTCACTCAAACAGGCAGTTCAGACGTGTTCATTTATCAGGTAATATTTCTGAGTGTAACTGCTGTGACAAATGTCATCAAACACACTTAAATCCTACATATTCTATAATAAAAATGTTCTTATGTAAAATGTCTACATTTTAAAATAATAATCAGTTTCTTATTGTGAAAAGTTATATCATTTCTGATTATATAATTTTAATGATGTAAGAGGGCATCACAGTCCTCTATCATTCTACCAACCACATCAGAGCGCTGCTACAGCTGAGGAGGAAGGCTTTCACGTATGGGGTAAGTCAGAGATTTGTGTCGCTGACTGTGAGGAATTATTATTGGACCAACATCTACACATGTGCATAACCTCACAGACCACAGGTTTTATTTCTGAAATTTTGTATGCAGATGAGTATGATAGTATTTAGCAGGCAGCTGGGCCTCTCGTTTTAAACACACCGTGTAACGCCTGCTCAGACCGTATCCACCTGGTCGTGAACTGCTCAGTGCTTTGTTTTATTTTTTATCTTTCTTCATGAATTTCTTTGAAGTGAAATTCTAAGAATGAGAACAAACTACTTATTATTGGAACATGAACAAATACAGTGTGAAAATATCAAATAGACAACGAATGAATTTTAATTTCTCCAGTTTACTTCTAACAAAGTTAAAATATATTTTACTGTTGGATCGAGTTGAGGAAGAAATTAATATACAAGTTGAAATAAACTGTGAGAGAGGATTGACCTGATCCTAAGAACACTACTATTCTTACTAATTATTAATTATTCAGGATTTCATGAACAAAACAACACGAAAGCAGCAGTGTGTGTAAAATAGAACGTGAAGTTATGAAATAAGGTGTCTTATACTAGATGACACATGTGTCCCTGAACATTGCGCTAGAAGCCTCCCCGCAGTGACTGTGTGTGTCCCCTTAATTGACCTGTATGAAACAGTACCTTTAATGAAATGACCTTGTTAGTGAAGAACAGCGTTTAATGTGCTAGTTAATGAGCTGAGATGGGTTCGTCACCTTTGGACAGGACCTACTCAGCTGTAATGATCTCCTCTAACTAACGGAAATAAAGTTATTTCTTTCCTCGTCTTTTTATGGGTTTTAAATAAAGCACTTTGAATCTCAGTGATGCTGAAACATTACCCCACCTTATTATTCTCAGCAGGCTTGAAGGCGTTGACGCTCTCGTTGAACAGGCCAGAGGTTTTACGCACATGCGGCGTTCACGGACTCCACAGCAGTGAAGAACAATATTCAGACACACAGAGAGCTGCGGACTTCCCAGTGTGTAGGAGTCTCAGACAGGCTTCAGAGAGAAGCAAATAAAAGTAATGGAATAAAAAGGCCCGCTTTGCTCCCTCTCTCTCTGATTCCTATCTCCAAGGTCACCTACCCACGGGAGGGGGGGCAGGGGGACTCCCATGTGTTCAGTGTGTACGGAAGAGACGGGAGAGTCCGCGCCGAGGACTCGACTCTGACAGAGACGCGACACATCGAGCATTTATGCAGATGAGTGGTTCCATGAGAACATCTCTCTAAAGCTGCCTCAGATAAATTCTATTATGAATAAAATTCCACGGGATATAAAGTTAGATGACATGTGCTGCATCTGGAGAAGGGAAACGAAGTTTCAATAATGATTAGAAAAGAAGCTCAGGATAAGAAGGCCGTTTATCTTAATGACACAGCAGTGACCTGTGCTGTGAGAAATATTCCTGTGGTCTGAGGAGTTCTGCAGGCCCGTGCACGTGACAGCAGGCCACTCAAATAAACACGCAATAATAGGAAAGTAAAATGCTAAAACGGAAATCGAGCTGCTTCAAACGAAGCAGTGTCACATTTTACCATAAGGCCTGTGGACGCATCTGTTCCGGGTGAAATGGGACATGTGGACGCTGAATAAAGACCTGCCGGACTGGATATGTGGTGCGAAGCCGTTTCACAAATCGCCATCAAGTGTTGGAGCCATCAGGCGGAGAAGAAAGCAGACAGACAGACTCCACTGATCCCTGACCGACACAACTACAGGAAGGAATAATTAATGGACACTCACAGTCTCAGACCTTAATGTTATTAGTCGGTCAGAAAAAGTCACCTGGAAGCCTTTCAAAATAAAGGATCAATCAAATGAAGATTAGAAACTAATCAGGTTTAACAGTCTAACGTGTGCAGCGCGTTCTGCTCACAGCCTCGTTGAATAAGAAATGGTTATTATTATTATTATTATTATTATTATTATTATTATTATTATTATTATTATTATTATTATTATTGATGCCACTTTAACGTGTTTCAACATTTTCGTTTTTGATCGAAAATGGCTTCAAGTTGTACATGTATATATGTATATACATATATGTATATTTGTGTATACACACACATATAAATATATATATATATATATATATATATATTTTTTTTTTTTTTTTTTTTTTTTTTTTTTTTCTCCAGCTGAAATATTATTTATAATCTATTCACAACATATTAAATAATTCAATATGTATTTTTTATTTGATTTCTCTGTAAATAAAATACATTTTCAGGCTTCTAGATTTTAATATTTATCTTTAAAATGTCTTAATTCGTTGTATGTTTCGCAGCCCTGATTGATTTATTTCGTTTCCGCACATTAAATGTCAGTTTATTTCCTTTTAGTCAAACATGAAGAATGAGTATGCGTCATAAATAGTTTTTACAGTAACAGTAAAATAACAAATCCTATTTTTCTTTTGTTTCCTTTTCTCATCCATCTCATACTATGTCCGTACTACACATATTGTTGTATTGGTTAGTGAATGGTCGTATTTCTTATCGGATTTAACACAGAGCTCAGTCGTATTTATGTCACCATAAAAACACGCACCATAAAAAGTTTTTTCCCAAACCTTTCCTGCAGCGTGTGCTCTTCTGCACACGCGTGAGTTAGATGAATAGGTTTGGTGTGTTACTGTCACTTATTCCGTCCAACAGTGCTGATTTTGTGGTTTGAATTCTGAATGGAAGCCGATCATTTCAAGGATCGTACAAAATTCTGCCTTAATTAGCGACCACATAATTAATGTTGATCATTTTCTATCAGCAGCGAAAAGAAATCTCCCCATTTCATCCACGGGAAGCGTGAGGTGTGATTTATTCCAGGTTTCATTTCTATCAAACAGACTTTAAAGTGAGCAAAATGTCGATACAGGTGCAAACTGCTTCTCTCCTACACCCAGGGGTCCTCCTTTTCCCTCCCCCTCCCTCTCTCCCCACCTTGGGCCTACCTCGGAGCGTCGGGCTGCGTCACGTGTTTTTCTCCCGTACAAATTTTCCAGTAGGGGAGCGAATAGGAGCACACCCCTATCAGCAATTATCAGCGACAGTTCCTATCTGCAGATATACCGGCAGGAAGACAACGGACCAAAACACAACTTCGGCTGCGTTTATCTCCCATCAGCGTGCGCAACTTTTATGCCTTCAAGCGAGAGACACTTGGAGAGTGTCCACAGCCTCCCGCGCCCGTCTCGCCCTGAGTGGAGTGACACGCTCTGCTCGCTGCGCTTCTCTGTGGAGCTTTGGACGCCTAGAGGACCGCGCTGCTTTATCACCAGGCCGTCCTTATCTGGTGAGATAATACACTGAGAGCCCTTAGAAAGAAAATGTGTTCCTAATATGCAGCGAGCGCTATTATCAACGTTTTATGTGATTTGAAAATATATGCATCGCTATCTGGCCTGTGTGATTTCGTTTCCGTTATGGTTGGGCTTGGATAGAGTGTCTGAGGCCGCTGATATGATAGAGGTGCCTCTATCTGCGCCGACAGATATCCACCATCGTTAATGTCACTTTCAACCGTTTCATGTCAGTCTGAATGATGCTGCTAAAATATGGCTGGTGACACAACTCCTCAACTCATCATACGTGTCTGAACCAACATCACGGGTTTGGCAAAATAAGAAACAGTCTTTACAAAAGTAAATAAAAATGATATCCTTAAAAATGACGCACTTTTCTGAAACTATTTGTTTCGCAGGACCAGAATCTCCACTTTTCTAATCCTTAGAGGCACACACGCAGCAGGCGGAGGAGCCTTTACGCGCGGACTGCGGCACCTCCAGGACTGAGACCGGCCTAAGAAATCATCACTGCACTTTTCTTTTCCACACGGGACATACACGTTGTGAAGATGTATCAAAGCTTGGCCTTGTCCTCCAACCAGTCCCCCTACACGCACGACACTGGGAATTACATCCACCCCTCTGCCAGCTCCCCGGTCTACGTCCCCACCACCAGAGTCCCAGCCATGCTGCCCACCTTGTCCTACCTGCAGACCTGCGACTCGCCCCACCAGTCCCACGGCCTCGGCGGGCACCACGGCTGGCCCCAAACCGGCACGGACGGCTCCGGCTTCACGCCCAGCAGCCCTCACCCTCACCACGGGTTCTCCTACTCCCACAGCCCGCCCGTTAGCAGTAACACTGGCCGGGATGCGAGCTACCAGAGCCCGCTGGTTCTGGGAAACGGGCCTCGGGCGGATCAGTACGGGGGAGCTCTGGTGCGCTCCGTCGGAGGCTCCTATTCCAACCCCTACGCGTACATGAGCCCGGACATGGCGACGTCCTCCTGGACGCCAGGGCCCTTCGAGAGCGGCGTGATCAGTCTGCAGGGACGGCAGGGAGGTTTCCCCGGAAGAAGGTCCAGTCTGGGTAAGCGGAGGCCCCAAAGCTGTGCTTTGGTTTTTATCACGGGGTGCCAGAATTTAAAAATATTTCCTACAGTTAGTTTTATTTGTGGGCTCATTTAACAGATTCCAAAGTCACACTTGTTTCTAGATTATAAAGCTAATTCTTATACCTGGGCCTTTTCTCTAAAAACACACTGACGTCACCGTCACACGGGTTTAGACTTTAATACATTAAAGCTCAAAATTCACCAAATGATTGGAACATAACCTTTTAAGAATTTAATGCTGGTCATATTATTTGTTCCTCCCGTCAGCAGTTCGGTGGTTGTTGGTTCATCAAAGGTTGTAAAAGGCCTGGTTATTTGGTGGAGGAGGTGATAAAGAGTCCCGCTGCAGTAATGACCAGGAGGACCAGATTCAATCAAAGTCCCCGCAAACAATCCCTCATTAGGCTCAGACAATACACATTCTTCCGAGGACAGGGTCGCCAAACCCGTCCATTAAAATGTTAATGTGATCCCTCAGCAACAGTGCAGCGGTTTGATGACAGATTTCAATACACGCGGGATGGAGAGTTATCACCTCGTTTATTAAGACAGCTTTGAAGTCATTTCACACCTGGCGGAGGGAATTCGTCCTTTACTGGCACTGATTTAATCAAAGACTGTCGTCTGGAAACGCGTAGCTTCATTTCAAAGTTTTAGTTTCTGTCGCTTCTCTCCAACAACGAGTTCAAAGAGCATCGGGGACAAAAGTCTTCGGGACAGCGGGCCTTCCTCGGCCTCCGTCTCCTTCTCCTCCGCACTCGGGGGATTAGGAATTTGGGCAATTAATGCCAGGAGTCCGTCGTGTGTCGGAGCTGTGATGGATGGGGGGGGACCCTGGATCCTGCAGCCTGATAACTCCGCGCCCCGCCCCTCTCTGTCTCACCGCTGATTTATTTTGGGGGTCGATCTGTCCTCATCACGGGGAATGTGGAGGCTCGGAATTCCTGCGCCGGCTATTTGTCACGTAACCAGAACCCCACAACCCCCACGCCCCCGCCACCTTTCCATTTAATGTGGTTTATCCCTGTTATTATAACATCGTGCACTTATTTAGGGTCGTGTAGGAGCAGGAGACGGAAACATAGCAGAACATTTCCCTGAAGTGAAGCCATAAAACTGCTGAGCATCATTACGCGCACCTTCTCCCTGCCTCCCTCTGCTCCCAGTCATGCTCATCTATGATTAGAACGCTCTGTTTTACATTGTAATGAAGATTTGTGTCTGTGCTCTGGTGATCAGAACTCATGGACGACATGGCGGCTGAGGGCAGAGAGTGCGTCAACTGCGGCTCCGTGTCCACGCCGCTGTGGCGCAGGGACGGCACCGGACACTACCTGTGCAACGCCTGCGGCCTCTACCACAAGATGAACGGCATCAACAGGCCGCTCATCAAACCGCAGAAACGCCTGGTAAGACAGCATCACACTTCACATAATCTGAAGTGAACATCACTACTTTAAACTGTGTCATTACTGAGATGTGTGGGGCAGCAAGCATGAAAACGAATTGTTAAATAAACAGGTAACAGAAGTTCTGCACTGCCACAGAGAAAAGACATTTAATGCCCCATGTTATATATATTTTACATTGTGGGAAACAATAGGAGTCAAGGATTGCGGCTTTTCATTTATGATGCACTCCTCTTTATGAGTATTATAACCAGGTAACAGCCCACAGTATTTGTGTCGCAAGGCTTCACACCTGTGTATTTCCCACAAACGTGCCTCCACAGAGCAGCTGTGACTGAGTTGCCCAACAATCTCCCTCCACAAATAAGTTGTTTTATCCGCTCTTATTTGCCCTGCAGCGGCCTTGCCCTTGGCCGAGTGGTTTTTAGATAGATTGAGGGTGTGGGGCTCTGCTGCAGCGTGGTGCTTGTGTGAAACCCAGCTGACAGAGAGAGAGAGTCGTTTATGTTGCCCTCACAGGTTGTCCAGCTACTGAGTTATTAGACTGTTTTCATGGGAATGATATTCATCATTGTTGCACCGAACACACACTTACATCCTGGTATTCATTCCAACAGTTGAGGGAACAGCTGAGCTCACATTTCTCAAACCGTGGTTGGGGGGTATAGATGTGTTCTGCGACTGTTTGTGACTGCGCTCAGATTTGTCATTTGCATTGCAACCAGTCAACGCTTTTCCATTCAAATGCCAACTTCTTCTCGACCCGCAGCAGACCACATCCCGCCGCGCCGGCCTGTGCTGCACCAACTGCCACACCAGCACCACCACGCTGTGGAGGCGCAACGCAGAGGGAGAGCCTGTGTGTAACGCCTGTGGACTCTACATGAAGCTGCACGGGGTAGGTGCCATGTCTAAGGCGTTCATTTTTGGTTTTCTTCCTCTACAACCTTCCTTCCTCACCAACCCACGTGTAAACGTAGCCTTTAACAAATCCTTTTGCAAACTTCTGCTACAGTGGAGAGCACTTCATTATTTGTGCAATGTAAAACTTCTCCAAGGGCGTTGTGGTTATTGTTATCAGAGCGGCAGTGTGGGAGGGAGGTTGTGTGGGTTGTCATGACACTGTGGCCTCTGCAGTATCAGGGACTGGGAGGTACAGTCAACTAATATGTTTTTCCTACTCCCCACAGGTGCCCAGACCTCTGGCAATGAAGAAAGAGAGCATTCAGACGAGGAAGCGCAAACCCAAAATGCCCAAGAATAAAGCATCCACAGGTAGGAGAGAGACGTCGAGTGAGATGCACACAGTGATTACTAGAGCCACGCAGATTCATCACAAATCTGAGGCCGTGCTGCAGGAGAAACTTTAAATTATTGAAGCAATTACGTTACTCTGCTTGGCAAATGCTTTTATCCTAAGCGACTTACAAAGGACACACCTGGTGGGGGACGGACTAGAAGTCAGACAGTGATTGGAACCTGCAACCTTCTGCATCCTAGTCTGACGCCTAACCCATTGAGCTACCAGGCTACAATTATGGCTTAATGTGTTCATAAATCAGATTTCACACCAATCACTGTGACAACTGCCGTCATGCATCATCATAATAGGCCAGCAGTTATTTTCCAGTAATAACTCATTTGAATGTCCTGTTGATTCTTCAGGAGGATGCGCCACCTCTGACACCAGCTCCCCAACCTCCCTCTCCGTCTCAGAACACACCTCCTCCATTAAGAGTGAACCCAGTATGGCCCCTTCACCGTACGCTGGAAAGACAGTCCCATCCACCGCTCAGGTAAAACGTTCTTTCCAGTGACCTCCAGACAAACCAGCAGGAGCACCAAATCAAACCCATTCAAACTCTTTCTAACGTCTTTCTAAAAGCTTGAGTTGTGCACATCTGCACATGTTAATGTCCATTGAGTGAAGAGTTAAGACTCTCACACCACTTTTTCCAGAAAAGCACCTATGCTCCTGCCTTCAAGCTCTCCACGTCAAATATACCAAACAAACCAAAAGAAAAACTCTGTGCACACACGTAACACTGCATTTAACAACATACATCTTCCATGTGACAGTTTTTCAGGATGATTTTTTTATGTATTAGATTTTCCACTTAATGCAAATGTAATCAGCTCAGAGCTAGAAAGTCCCTAGATGTTAAAATCAGAAAGTTGATTTTCCCAGGACATCAGAACAATGTTCACCACACAGCTGAAAAGCTAGTCCACAACTCTTCTCCCTCGGAGGTCAGCGCGGTCACATCTCTTTGCTATTTGTCAACAGCAGGCATTCACAGGTCAAAGTTACCAAACCTGTAGATCTGAATGATCCTGAATTGTTGTGTCTTTCCTCCATGCAGGCGACTTCTCAGTTGGACAGCGCAGCGTCAGGACACGTGGACATTAAGTATGAGGATTATCCCTTTACCTCGACCTCCATGGCCCCACAGAACTCCTGGTGCGCTCTGTCTCAAGCATGAGCAGCCTCGACCAACAGACCTGTGATACTGACTCCACACAAGGAGGCACCTTTCCATCCTGCACCAACCTTCGTGTTTCCAGAGCCGGGGAGAACAGTGTTGTTACCTCTTCTAACAAATATCACTGTGTGACACTGGCTCGGTAACCGGCTTGACACAATTCACCTGGACTATACTTTAAATTAACAAGGACACCGGTACCCAGATGGATGAGTGGGTCTTATCCTCAGCGCACTGACTCAGCCTGAGCAGAGGACACAGCCGACTGACCCCAGCTCTCCAGACCTCACGTCCAGCAAGCCTCAGCAGGACGACCACAACTACCTACTACTAAAAGAAACACTCTGTGAAGTGCAGCAATGCAAAGACAATCAAGTGGAATGTAAAAACTCCTTCTTATAAGTGACGGATGATTTTCCTGTTTGTTTCATTAACGTTTCATTGCTGGTGTTTTCAAGCAGAATAATACAAACACAGTTGAAATGTGTTATTGTCATCGCAAAAAAAGACCAGAAAAGACCCTTTTTATGGCTGTTGAACATGTCTTATTGCCATCGTGTAGATGATTAACTTTTATAGGCACATTATTTATGTTGAGATAAGGGCAGTTAAAAGTCATTGTGGACAGTAAAACTAGCCGGAGACCTCGCCGCCCAGAATGGCTGCTGTGTACGGTCCCTAAGCTTTGACGCTTGGATTATATGAGCGTTCTGTTTTTACAAGATACAGCAGTTATAGACAACAACAGCTTGTAAGGTTCATTCGAAAATCAGGACCAGTTGTTTGGATTCTGACATCATGGCGACATATCAGAAGTTTATCAGTTGAACTTTAAATGAATGAAAGTGCAATGACTCAATTTTTCTTTGAAATGTTGAAGGTAAAAAAGTGTGAAATATTATAAACAAACCAAATTTTATTGTCTGTTTTTGTCTATATAAGGGAATTTTATTGTTATAATGTTCTTAAGAACTTTGTTTCCTCTAGTTTTTTGTCAATGCTCTTTGGAATCTGTTAGGTTAATAAACTGATTCGCATTTCATAGGTTTGATACATGAACATTTGCTCAGTGATTTCTAAATCAATGCACTAAATAGATGTGAATTAAGCACATTCACGTTACAACTGTTAAACCATCAGTTTCTACATTCTGTTTATCTTCTTCCACCATGACTTTTAGCTGCAATAAGTATGTGTAAGGTCCTTTTACTTAACTATTGTAACATCTTATTCAGATAATTATCTGCTTATATGTTAGTGTTAGCTAACAATTGGATGTCCCTGCTCACACACTTTCAGTATGTGATTGATGAATGACTCACTTGTGCTCTCTGCACCTTGGAACCATCCATTCTGGTACAAGTGGTTTTACCTTATTTTTGGGTATGTCTAAAGATGTCGTACTTTCAGCAAAGATAAATCTGCTCGTGCTGATTTAAGCCCCACTGCACACGGTCACGTATGCGTGTGTCTGAAGTCACGTGTGTGTGTACACAAAGGGTGTGTGCTCCTGCCACTTGCTTAAGCTGACAGTGTCGACCAAAGGTTGTGTTCCAACTCTGCTTTATGGCAGCTGGGTCCCAATTGACCGCACAGTCGACAGAAATACGGGCCTGTCAGCAACAAGGCTGCTGCTTTACTGCAGCCATGGCGACATGCAGGCACCGCTGCACCAACAGCGCTGCCCAGCTTTATGACTGCTGGCCCAAACGTTGCCCTCTTATCTGTTCTTGGGAGAGGCCTGTTGCAGTGCAATGTGAAGATGCAGATGTGGATTTTCCATCTGACATGGCTGCTTGAAAGGAACAGCAGGGGGTTTAATTTATGTTGGGCTCTGGCTGCTTCCAGAAGCAGGTGACCTACACTTTGTCTTGAACACAGATGCCTCCTACAGACACATCCTGCTCGTGGAGACACAAGAGGAAGACGTGATGCAAAAGAAGCCCTATAAAACTATTTTGGGAAAGATTAGAGAAGATGAGGGAACAAAGCAAAGAAATTCCCTCATTCTGGGTCACTTGTGCAGATGAAATGCTGTAAATGAATCATTAAATCCAAACAGTCTGTCTCTACACGGTGCATGTTCTCTTTTCTCTTGATTTTCCTGCCACACATATAATTAAGTGACTACTGTGAGGGTAAGTAGGCTCAAACATTCATTTCTCAGGCAGTGCTGACAAAGAAACCTTGGATTTGATTTAGACGTGAGAGCATCAAGGCTACGGTCAGTGTCAGCGTTGGTAGAGCCCTCATTCAACAGCGACGTTTCCCTTTCACCGTGCACATGTTTGTGAGAGACACAGAGACTTTGAGCTCTTGAGATCCATACATTTCCCCTTCCTTCATGGGTTCTGAAGTGTCCTGTGCTCCTGCACAGCTCTGTGTGTTGTTACTGTTACTCAAGTCTGGGAGAGACAGAAAGGGCTACAGTCCAGTAATAATATGACCCTGTGATAGTGAGAAATGGCTTTTTTCTTTTTTGTCTACTGCAGCAGACGGTCTTTCCCAGAGCTCTGATCCTTGACTGTACTGTTCCATTCAGCCAAACAGGATATTCTTTTCAGTGATGTGGACCATTAGAATCACTGTTGTGTGTATATGTGGGGGGGGGGGGGGCTAGTCTGAGAGTAGCGCACACATTTATTCAAAAAAATTTCAGCCTCTAAATCAAAACTTCCGCCAGCCGTCTGCTCACTGAGTCGCCCTGAGGTCCTATTCTTCACTCTGCGTGACAAAAATGAAACTCTGTGTGTGTGTGTGTGTGCGTGTGTGTACTTTTTTATTTTCCTTGTATGGGAAGTGTTGGTTCATACAGCATTTTCTCAGGACAACACAGATAAAACCCAAACACTCTTAGGAGGCCTGTCAGTCAAACCACAAGCACTGAAATTCACAAATCCTGGTAATCCTGGAATATAGTTCAAAAACCAGGAATGACTTGAATAACATTCACACGTATGGAACATAAATCCAGTATCACATATTTTATAATGGCTGATTTGGGGTTAGGTTGTAAAGGTTGACTGTCATTGTGATTTTAAGAAAAGGGCTTCATACATTTTCATCACTGTGTAATAAGCGTTGGATTATGTCCAAACATCTGAGCTCTGCTCTCGTCTCCAGGCACCTGGCGTGTAGGTGGAGTTGTGCCGGAAACCCCAACTTTTGCCCAGATACTTTTACTAATAATGGCGAGCACATAACAGAGAGGGAAAAAAGTCACCTCAGAGGTCTGAGAACACGTTGACATGTTTCATGTTCTAGACTAGAACTAGTACTAGAAGATACTGATGACTCGTAATTACTAATTACAAAATGGGAAGTCAATACATCATGCAACGGCAGCTGTCCAAGGGTCACTGAATGAGCAGGGCAAAACTCCAACAGACTAATAAATCAAAGTGCATCTTAACTGGAGTGAAGTGAGTGAAGTGCAGAACTGAAGTAGTTATTAGGAACCAGTCAAACTACAGATTACAGATGGCACACAGATGCAGATGCACTCACATGGTTGTTGGCGGTGGTTAAACAAGTAACCCAACTCTAGCTGAGGCTCATTGGTTGCTGTGTTGACACATTCATCTAGAACAGCCAATAAAAACACTTATTCATCGCTTTGTCATGCTGCCTGGCCAAAAGAAAGTTGCCCAAAGGAATATCTCTTGGATCCCGTTTTCCGTTTCATCGGTACGATAAGGTTAGCTGTGAGCTGCGTAGATTTCTTGGGATCTCGTGAGAGTATGTGACACATTACGGCATGTTAGCTAACCTGCAGGAATTATCCAGTGGAAAGCTCCTACCAGTTTGCTTAGTGACGCTTTTGGTCAGGCTGTGTATCTAGTTACTAAAAGTTCATCCTGACTTTCCAGGACAGTGAGAGTTAATCCAACTAATTTGTTATTCTATGGATCAGAATTCACTGTTTTTCACTCAAAGATGCTCCGGTGTCATTTCATTCATTCCACTCCACACCTAGACCCAAGTTCTCTCCTCTGTAAACTATACCCTCCACCCCCAACCCGTTCCCTAGCTCTTCATCCCTAATCTGAGCATGATGAGCTGGAGGAGAGAGCTGGGAGGGGGAGGTGCCTGTGGGGGTTGAGTAAGCCTGGACTTGACCCCTGCTTTCTGGGCTCCGGGTAGTCTCCTCTCCACCCTGAGCCAATGAAAGATGAAGAGACAGCTAAGCACACACACACACACACACACACACACAGACAGTAGGGAGAGAGAAGACCACTCTTCTGATTAAAAAACAGTTTTGTTATCTTGTGTCGTTCTGCAGTTTGGCACAAACCTGCTGAATTTTTTTGTGAAGCTCTGTAAAGAAGAGAGAAACAGAAATGAACGTCACCGTCCTACAATATATCACATATAACATATACTGTATATGGAGAGCAAAGAGAAGAGCTACAGCTTGCCTTGGCTGCTTTCAACAACCCTAAACCCGTGTGTTAATAAAGATGCAGACAGAACGGGCAGGTCAACGCGAGGAGACCAGCACTCATGTCGTTTTTATACAGAGAAAATCCCCATTCACCTCTGAGATGTGGACGAGCATTCAAAGCAAGAAAATGAATCTAACGTGCAGACACTTTCACTCTGAATCCTACCGAGGAGCTTGTGCCAACTCGTAATAAATATTACCTCAGTGTATATACTGTAGTAAGATCACAGTCTGAGCTGGGGATGGATGTCAGCGCCAAATGCTTTTATTATTAGTTCTAGGGGCTGGTTCGTGCTATGGAGTGCTATGAAGTGCTATGGGGTGCTGCAGAACTATGAGGCCTGGTGTGAGGCAGATTATTCTGGGAGATGATAAATCAGCTGTGTGGGACCGAGTGTGGACTGGAGTAATTATGTGATAATTCAGTACACTGAGAGGGAGCATGTATGCAACTGTACAAAATGAGGAAGGTTTCTCGATTGATTTCCCCTTCAAGGGTAGATTTTGTGCCCCCTCCCCTCCTTTCCTGTAGCCTTTTTTTTTTCAAGGAAACAATCAAACTCACGGCCACGGAAGTCATCGTTCTCGGGTGTCTCCGAGCAATCCATCACCCCGTTGTTTTCCGTCTTATTTTAGCCTGCACCGAGCTTCTCCTGTTGTTGCATTGTGTTTTTCTACCTAAAAATGGAAGAATAACTCTGCAAATAGACCCCGTCTGGGTAAAGAACTAATATTATCAGCAGAGTGTGTGATTCATGGCCTTTGCTCAGGGAAAATAAAGTCTCTCCACACATACATTCAAGGAACAAGGTCATTCGACACGTGATGAAACATTTACCAGTATGTGAGCTTTCCTGGGTCTACTGCTGCACAGCGGGAGTGTTGTGTGCTCATGATAAAAGTATGAAGGAAACACGTATAGCTGAAGTAGGTTTACAGTGGCCCTTAAATAACCTGTTGCATTAGTATCGTAGGTCGTGTTTGTCTCACGGTTCTGTTCATTCAGTTCTACGGAGCAGTCTCTAGTTTATGATGTGTCGAGGAGCACTTCAGTTCCGTTTGGACAAGGTTCCAGAGGAGCATCACTTCAGCTTTATTTTTTTGTTGTCACAAGGTAGGGAGTGTAGAAACATGAATTAGCTGTAACACACTTAAGTTAGTTAAGTCAGTGAACCGAAAGTTAATGAGTGGGAGGGCGAGACAGTAGATGAGGAATGAGGAGCATGCTGAAAAACAATGCTCTTCTCACTTCAGAGATCAGCAGAACAATGGTGACGCATCAGGCACCTCAGTGACCTGAGGGACCAGGTCAGCACATGGCAACGAATACAGTCACAAGAAAAAGTAACGGCAAATTCCTTTTTGGTGGGGCTGCTGCCCTGAGGTGGCGGAGGCTGCACAGCTGCAGAGGAAACAAGAGAAGACTGTACGAGCCCACGCGGAAAACAGAGATATGCATGGGTCACAGAGGGAGAGAGGCACAGCGAGCTGGCGATGAAAAAGAGGGTGAGACGTGTTGTGTGTGTGAGAGACACAAAGACTGCGTGGTGTTATTGTGTGTGTGGTTATCAGTTAGTTCAGCCTCTCATGTCGGTCGGAGTAGAACATGTTTGCTGACATTCCTCCATAAACTGAGTAACAATGATGATGTCCCACTAACTGATTCTCACAAGAGGTCACCAAGAAGTACAGGGGGGTGAGTCAGAAGCTGATCTTCTCTCCTTCTCCTACTTTAGTGGACTTAGTAGTGTGTGTGTGAGCGGGAGGGAATGAACATAAGATGCAGCGCGGCTCTACAAATCTAGATATTTCTTTCAAGAATGAGTCATATGTAGTATTTTAGCCAGCAAAGTCTTTTGATGGTGTAAATTGTGGCATGTTTAAGTAATACATGACTTTTTTTGGAACACTTGTAAAAGGTGAGTCATGTTTGAGGTCATATTCATACATTCATGATCCACAGCACCATCGACCGTTTCCTCATGATCACCGTTAAAATATGTCTCAAAATCCTCACGTGCTGTTTATAATAATGTCAAACAATTCAGCTGGGTCATATGGATGAAAATAACAATAATAGTTTCAGTTGTCTGTGAATGAATTACAGAATGAACCTTTAAAATTCAACAAAAGGGAGAAAAAAGGAAAAGATGTGACTAATTAATGAAAATATGAGTTAGGAAGGTGGTAAAAGCAGAGAATATGAGTGTGTGTGTGTGTGTGTGTGTGAGAGAGAGAGAGAGAGAGAGAGAGAGAGAGAGAGAGAGAAAGAGCGGGAGAGAGAGAGGTGCAGAGTGATGTGTGCCAGGTACAGCTCTCCAAAGTGGGCGTCGCCGCGGTTCTCAGAGCACCACCTCGGAGTCGATGTCAGGGTGGCGTCAGCGATGGCGAGCTCAGAGGCTCCAAGGATCTGCTGGTATTTTTAACAAACACACACACACACACACTATCACCTCCTGTTTGGCCTGCGGGTCAGTGACTCATCAGAGATGGACTACTGCCTGATTTCCCTCAGACAGGCCAACACAAAGACTCCAGAGCTCAGTTTCTTAATCTGAGAGCAACATACCAAACACGTTAACATTTTAAACCCAAACCACCTCACGCAGTACAAGTACACACAGTATGCAAAGCTGAACTGAAGCTCTTCAGCTACTGTATATGTGAAGGGATGAAGAAATCTAAAAAACTCTAAGCTTCTTTATTTTGATTTAATTTGATAATTCCAGAAATACCCCCCCACCCCCTTCTTGGATCTTTTTATCGACAGCCATTTGACCCATAAAACTAGAATTATACTCAGATATCTGACATTCACTCTCCGCTGGGCTGCGTGCTTCCTTGTAAAGGCGGATCTAAAAAATGCTCCTGTCATATGAAATACTTACTTAGAAGTGATGTAGTCCAGGCTTTGTGTCTGACAGCACACTCATAACTTAACTATATAGTTCCAAAAAGCATGTTTGCTAAACCTAAAACAAGATTGTAAATCCTAAAGGAATAGGTCACACAAAAGGCCTAGTTTCTCAATACACCCTCCCACGTTAATAGTTGAGCCGTGTCTATTCAACTCAGTCAGTCGGCACCAGCTCCTAGAGCTTCTCTTCACGTACCGCCAGAAAATGTGTTTAGTGCTTAGTACAAGCAGCCAGCTTTTTGAAAATATTGTTGCTGTGACTCCTCCTTATTCCTGATTATGTTTGAGTCCCTGTTTTTGTCTTCACTCAGCCACTCGCACCTGTTTTCTGGCCCAGGTTCGCTGCCCGTTTGTTCAGCGTGTGATTCCTCTGTTGGAGCTGCCCGTGGCTTCAACATTTCAGCTCTTTTCATGACCAAATGGCGGAAAAGCAAGTGGAATTCTGTATGATGTGTTTAGCGCCAGTTAGCTTGTTAACACGGCCGATTCAAACAAGGAAGCGAATGCATCACTTCTCTCGCCGGTCCACAGGGCTGAGGCATCACCTGGTGAACACTGCAGCAAGGTCCTCGACAGGTCCTGTGTTTGATCTTCTGATGAAGCTCCAGTTGGTGAAGTCATCTCTGCTGCCGCCGCCCCTGCTCTAAGCACGGCACTAAATAACCATCATTATGGCCATTGTAAGGTCCTCTCTCTCTCTCATCCTTCTCCATTATCTCTCCCTTCAGCTCCCCCCCCACACACACACACACACACACACCTCCTTTTCTAAGACACTGCACTGTCTGCTGTGAGAGTAGCCGTGTATTAACTTAAGCGATGTGAATCTCTGTAGTAAACATGTCACTTAAATTGTTTCATCTTGGGATTTGCTTACTGTGCATTTCGCTGCATCTGACTCATTCCAGTATTTGGTGATTTACCTTTCCCGAGTCTCTGCTGCACACTTTGGTCTAAGTAGGCCTCCCTTGTGTCATTTCAAGTTCACGGTCTCTCTTTCTCCCGCCTGTTGTCAGCTGCTTTGTTTCCTCCATCTCTCCCTCTTCTCAGTTCCAACCTTCATCGGTCTTTCTGGCTCATCTGTTGCTGCCTGAGCTTCTGAATGTGCACTCTGGATAACCTGCAGAAGAGCCTCCCCTCAGTTTCCTGTGCCGAGATTCACCCTATTTATTTCATTGATTTTGATGAAGGAAAGAATGCACAGACCAAAGACTGACTGACTGCAGAGGGTTTAGGTGAGTCAAGCTGTTAGGATGCTCAGGAAGGGAGAGAGAGAGAGAGAGAGAGCAAGCTGAACTCACTGTTCATCACTTCACTAATTATGTGTTTTACAAGTTTACTAATTCATGTTGCTTATCAGGGACACTATCATTAGCAGAAATCCATTTTAGAGAATGTGTAGTGTATGGTCAAAGATTGATAAATGCTGTGTTTGATCTGTAGCTAAGAACTGTATGTTCATACAGTTCACAATCATTTTGCACCAATTAACACACAGAGAGACACGTCCGATGACACACACGTAAACACTGACACCATCCCCTCTCCTCTCAGCACAAAGACACAGACACAAAGACTGATCGCTGCATTCTTCTCATTCCTCAGCTAAACATACAGATAACTGTCTTTACAGCATCCCAGAAAAGTGGGACACGGGGCAATCAAACCGAAGGTTAGTTACATTCCTGATTTAGCTCTGATGATGAGAAATCAGTTACAGCATGGGATCTTTTGAGACGTTTCCCTAACCCTAACCAAGAGTGTTACTCATTACATAGATAGATAGATAGATAGATAGATAGATAGATAGATAGATAGATAGACAGATAGATAGATAGATAGATAGATA
>JAUMHF010000024.1:2119637-2140017 GCA_032359275.1 Microctenopoma steveboyesi | reverse complement strand
TATATATATATATATATATATATATATATATATATATATATATATATATATATAAGAAGAACAAGAATAATTCTATAATAATAATAATAATAATAAACTTTATTTGTGCCTGAGGGGCAATCAGAGGCAAGTAGAGCAGTGATTCACCGGGACATAAAGATAAGATAGAACAATGAACAAACAAAAAAAGGTCAAAAATTTGGGGAAAAAAGGATGAAATGCCGAAACGAACCACAAACGTTCTGGTACCAAGTTTGACTAACTGATGAGTCGAAGATTAACCTCTGCTAAAGTGAAAGGTCAAAGTGTGGAAAGAGATCCAAGTCACAGAAGCTCCTCTGTGATGCACAGTGGGGGGAGTGTCATGAGCTGGGCTTGCATTGCTGCTCCTGGAACTGGACTCACTAATCCTTATTGCAGATATAACTCATGGTGGAAGCAGGAGCATGACTTCAGAGGTGTGCAGAAACTGCCAGAGTACAGAGAAATGCTTCAAAACTAACTGGGAGGAGCTTCATCATGCAGCCAGGTAACATCCAAAAACAGGCTGACCACGTCTTCTGTGTACATCAGAAACAAATGAACCAGCCCTGCCATTCCAGTATATTGGATGGGGTTGTAATACCCTGGCGCACACTGCATTTTAAAGTTATAATTAAAAACATAGTTATGGCTGATTTGACCTCTCATGTGGTTGAAACTGGGTGGACCCATGGTGGGGATTATGTGTGTGTGTACTAAATGGAATGGACAGGGCCTATGTTGTCCCGCCCTTTCTATGCAAATGTGGAAGGTCAGCGCAATCAAACACAGTTCATACAAAGTCATGTAATCAGCCAAAAGCAGTGGAAAGACGTGCGTGGCTAGCAGGGCAGCTGGCTGATGTGTATGGCTCCAGCATGTCAGTAACATGTGTCAACGTAAGCTCAAGTTTGACTTTTGCACAATTTCTTTCTGACATTTTTGTATCACAGTGGAAACAGTGCAAAGTTGAATCTCCATCAGGTCATTCTTCCCTGAACATCGCTCTTCCTTTCTCCCGTTGAACTCTACTGCTCACTTTCCCCTCTTCTATTATAGATAGATTCTTCTTTTCATCTTGTTCCTTTCTTTTCCCTCTCCAAGGACCAGCCTTTCCCAATCCCTCTTCTCTCCCCGTTCCTCTTCTCTCTCTTCTCCTGCCATCCTCCACAGGCCCCTAAAGTGATAATTCTTCAGTTCAGCATCAGCTGTGGTGGAGGCTGTCCCTTATCGGTCCACAAAGAGGCTAAGAAAACAGCACGATGTGGGATCCTTATAGGACTAGATGGTGTAATTGCATAATTGCTTTTTTTCTCCCGTCAAGGGGTTCTGCTTTCTGTCAAGCCGGCAGGAGCCTGTAAACACCGGCCAGCTATTCCCAGCATCTCCTTCAATGTCACTGTTTTGTGCAGTCTGATTGGCTTAACTCGGAGCCAGGGCCAATCGCTCATTGGCTCCTCCCAGGATGAATGGCCCTGCTGACAGCCAATGGGGCCACTGCAGGGTGAGAAGGGTGAGTGAGAGAGTAAACAGCATTTTTCTGGAGTCAGGGACATGCAGCGTTTCTTTGTTGGGAATTCCAAGTAATGTTACCAGTTTTGATTCCCAGGAGACACAAAGGAGTGTTTTCATTGCAACTTCAGAGTCAAGCATCGGTGCTAACTATGACAAGACTTACGCTGTTTTTACACACACAAGCTGAGGGCAAAGCATCTGAAGCTCGTACACTCGTGCACAAGAGTAACATTGTTTTGGGGAAAACTACTTACTAAATAGAAGACAGGGAGAGTGGAAGTTGCAGGGTGTTTCATGAAGGCCATGGCCTAGAAACAGGGTATAAATCAGGGCAAAGTCTCTATTTTTTTTTATCTCCCTTCTCCCTCAACTTGAGCACACTCACTTCATCCAAGGCCAAGCAATCCGTCTGCTAAGACACAGAAGGCTAAGTGAAAGAGGAAGAAAAATCTGAGAGAAGAATGCTTAATATTGGCAATCTCAAAACCATTCTTTACCCATCTCTCCCAGTCTGTCTTCACTCTGTGTGATAAATACTGCCGGTTTCTCTCAGACCCTTTGTCCTTTTTCCATCTCTATTAGCTTGAATGAAGATAGATGTGGACATTGTATATGTTCACATGGCCATCCATTTAAAACCATTCCATTGGTGGCAGTGGTGGTGGTGGGGTGGTGGGGGGATGGACTAAAAATGAAGTCAGGTTGTGACGAAGAAGAGAAAAACAGAAATAGCCTGTGAGAGAAAAAATAACACAGTATCACTATCAGCAGAGCCACACACTAATCCAGCGGAGGAAGCCTGTAGGCGTCCTGTCATGGCGGCGTACAGGAAGCAGGCTGGTACAGACAGGAAGCCAGTGGCAACACAACAACACAGCTCTCACAGTCCTGCAACACTACTGATACACTAACAAATCAGCTCAAATACGTCTGCCCGTGTTATACTGTGGCATCGTAGCATGAACAGCGAGGCAGCAGGTGTGATGTCTGGACAGCATGCGAGCGTTGAACTGAAACATCTCTCTGTCGGTCAGAGACCATATATGGTAGAAGACGATATATAAAGATAAAAATTCATTTTTTGGTTCATCAAAGATTAAATATTGCCGGTTTGGTTTGGAGAAGAATAACATCAAACAAATGTAGCTGTGGACCAGTCAGTGGTGGAGGCAAAATATTAGAAACGAGTCCACCACTCACTATGACCTCATCAATAAACATACAGTGGAACCATCACCTTCAGTGTTTATGAAGGATAAAAAGATATCTCACAGTTAGAAGACTTAAACCAATCAAAACGTTTACTAATCCGGTCCTTGAACCATGTTTTAGGGAGCAGCTTAATATATCATAAATATGCAGGACACATCTAATTTATCCAGGTCCTTAGCCCAAAAACTGATAGAATCAGTTCAGCAAAGATTAACGTCTCTGTAGATTTCTCCCATTAAAACAGTTCTTCCTCTTTACATTACACAGCAATAGCTCAATGAGTCAAGCTTCAAATTAACATGGGTGCGCACAAGAGATGTGTATATACTCCAATCCACTAAAGGAACAGAGACCAGAGACCTGAACCCATTGTTTAAAATAATATTTATTCCACAGCTGCTCACAAAATCAACAAGAAACAGGGTAAAAATATGCATTAATATACTAAATCATCCTATCCATGTAGTTCTACTGCAACACTGAAGGCGTGACACCTATGACATTGCTTTACATTGCACCTGCCTCAGTGTTTCAGACTCTCCGGTTCTTTCCTCTATTGTTATGGTATACACCGTAATTTCACAGTTAGATAAGAACAGAAAAAACATCCTCACACACCTGCACACACACACACACACATACACACTATCACTTTCACACTAAGAGACTGTGTCAAGATTTGTGGTATTGTTTCATAAGAAATGTAGAATAATACACACATGCCCGTAAACACAGGTGCACGTTCAGAGCACCCAGCACAGCTCTGTCCCAGACGCTTTCTTCCTCTGTCCCTCTCGCCACAGCCTGTTTGGTCTCTCTTCTCTTCTGTCTTGGTAGGGTTTGAAATATTTATCCTACCTCTCTGCATGTTTAACATCCCAGGTTTATTCATCGCTCTGGGTGGCCTGGATCATGCTGCCAGCTCCTGATGCTCTCTGGCACAGCCACATTATTCTCTATTCCACTAATATGTACACCTACATCTGTGCTTTCTACAGTTCAACAAGCAATACAAGGGAACTGAAATCACATGAGATTAACCACAGGCACTTGCTAAAGCCAATGAACTGCTCGTGATTAAACTCAATTCAATTATGTTGTAAAGAATGGACCCATAGAGGAACGTGTCTTTCAAAACACAATGAATCATTTTTTCACATAACAAAAAAGTGACACAAATCATTATAAGGGTTTGCTGCAGCCCCATGTTCTTCATGCCAAATCAAAAATCACACTTTAGACTAACTTTAAGCTCTGCTTTTAATGTTGAGTTAATGTACTGTTTTTTCCCTCATCTTCAGTTCATTTAGTCATCTTTATCTTTTAAAACTCAAGCAGAGAAACCTACATTTGAAACAAACAAGCTGAACAGACCCAACTTTATTTAGGATAAATAACATTTATCTGCTGGTCCTACCAACCTGCCGGGGCTTCGTCTGCTGCTCCTTCTTGTTGTTTTGATCTATGTTACCTGCTGTTCTTTTCTCTCTCCTTGTCCACTAACCCCAACCGGTCGAGGCAGATGGCCGCCCACCCTGAGCCTGGTTCTGCTGGAGGTTTCTTCCTCTTAAAGGAAGTTTTACCTCTCCACTGTTGCTCAAGTGGGACTGTTGAGTTTTCTCTGTATATATAATGTGTAAGGTCTTAAACCGTACACTGTAAAGTGCCTTGAGATAACTTTTGTTGTGAACTGGTGCTATATAAATAAAACTGAATTGAATTGATAATTAAGAATAAAGACTTGCTGTTAGCAGTTCAAACTAACTGACAACTGCCCACGAATGACCGTGATGCTAAGAGGTTGTGTCCAGCTTGTTGATTTGATTTCACTGCTCTCATTAGCATTGCTTTCACTAACAGCAGGCAGCTCTTGCCAGTACAGAGATGAGCTGATCAGAAGTGATCAGCTCGTAAACACACTGGAGAATTGCTAACATGTGAGCCATAAACACTTTATGAGCTGATCTCATGTCAATACTGTGTTAATATGCTTGTTTCCACTGCCCCCAAGTGGCCCACATAATCTGTTAATGCAGGGTTACTGTTCATTTTAACCTCCACACTCATATCTTTAGTTTAATTAAATTAGAGCAGGAGGGAGACAAGCTTACTGGAAGAGAATTCGCTGTATCTGTTGATGGGATTGTACTATAATAGTTGTCACACCTTAGTTTGTGAGAGTTCACTTCATTATGTTCGTCTCCTGGGCTACTTCACAGTGTGTCTCTAAACATGGGCATGCTGGAAGACTGCAAGAATTTCCACGTGCACACTCACATGCTAACATGCACGCAACCTTATCCGGAGATCCACAGGACAACTTGGCAGAGTCACGCTTCCACCTTTGTTTGATGAGGTCACTCACTGCAGTCTGACAAGGTGGTGATGGGATAGTCAGTCAGTTTTATTCAATGACAATGTCTCATCCGCGGGCTGCAATTACTTATGGAAGTACAGTGTCAGTACATGTTGAAATGCAGAATATATAGATCAGTGTAAGAGAAATAAAAAACATCCCGAGAGCCTTTGTGTAATCATAGGAACCGTTTGATGGACACTACTACAAAAGCCAGCTGCATTGTCTCTGAGCGGTGTGTGCGCGTGTGTGTGTGCGTGTGTGAGTGTGTGTGCGTGTGTGTGTGTGTGTGTGTGTGTGTGTGCGTGCGTGTGGGAGCAGTGCAGAGTATGACTCACATGTACACTGTGTACCACGCTTGCCCACTCACCATCGCGTCTGTATTCACACTCTGCACCTGTCAAATCCGCAAGGCCTCACTAAGCAGGGCAGATTTACGCCATCAACTATTTAAAGCTATTACAATGCCTCTTTCGCAGAAATGCAAACGGTTTGTCAGATTCATAGGCAGCCGCTCATTTCCAAAGTGTCTGGGCTCGCACTGCTCGGCCGTGCTCTCCTCCCCCTAGTGCTTGACATGGAGGGAGCTGCATAAACATTTATGCAGCAGTATTTAGGGCCCTCTGCAGAGTCTTGTAAATCTGCCTGCTGCTTTGATCTCTTATCTGCTGTATGTGTGTGTGTGTGTGTTTAGGTTTGGTGTGCACGGACGCCCTCCATTTACATTTTGGGCTGCCTAACATCAACCAAATCAAAAGAAATCCTTGTAGCTTTAGGACGGAAATTAGAAAAGTAACGTGTTAATTTCCATGACTGACACGTCACAGTCACTTTTTACTGTTCTAATTTCTGATCTGGTTTCTGCTGTGTGCAGCCATAGAAAACACTCTGAGGTAAGAAGTGGCTCTAACTACATCTTCACTCCTGGCTCTGCCTGAGAGAACCTGAAAGACGTTTCCTTGTCTTTACCATGATGAGCCTTTTATCTTCAGGACCACCTTTGAGGCTTTCTGGATTTATTTGAGTGAGTCACATTGGCTTCTTAAAGAATGTGTTCATTTTTTATTTTTTTTAATGAAATGAGTCATTTAAAAAGGACACGTGATCTGAGATGGGTTGTTCTTTTTCTCAGTTCATTAAAAGTTCAAATGTTAAAGATGCACAGAGCAAATTACAGTCATGTGGTTCATGCGTTCATGTGGGTTGTTCTGGAGTGCCCTTGAGCAACGCAGTGTCCTCCTACCTGCTGGCTGTGATTCAGTCTTTGAGGATGATTTATGCCACCGGCCCGCGAGTCTCTGGACGAGCTTAACTGTGATTTAAGCTTTGGCCTACAGAGAAAGAACAAACCTGCAACTGTGCTGAAAAAGCCAGAGTCAATACATTAAGTGAAGATTTTACTGAGACACACTGTCGCTCTGGGAATGTTTCATCTGAGCACAACAAATAATTCAAGCGCTGCTGTTATAGTCCCTTTCCTCTTGGATGTGAAAGAGATTAAGTGATTCAATAAATTCAAGTAGTGAAATGAAACAAAATCTCCAAACATTTTCTCAATATTCCCAGAGAGACATTAACAATGACTTTCTGATTAGTGCCCCTTAGGCCTATCGCCTCCTCAACACATTTGTTAAAGGGTGTTTATGTAACGGAGAGAAGGAGAGAGACTCCAGTGATTTACAAGCTTGTGAGTGTTTTAGTGATGGCTGCTGCGGGTCAAGGTAATGATCATAAATAAGAGGTGCAGGAGAAGAGAGAGAGAGAGCGAGAGAGAGGGTGGGTGAGCGTCATAACAAGTCTGAGGACGGGTTCAAATTCCTCTAGCTCATGGGCGTCGTAACTTACAGCACCTCGCGTTGACACAAAAAGTGGGCTGTGAAAGTGTTAGGTGGGCTGCGTTATATCTGAAGGGGAAGGACTCGCGCGTATTTACAGTGCAGAGCGTCAAATTAAAGTTGAATACTGCTCTGACTCCTGTAATTCTAACTGCACCTGCAAACAGAGGGGGCATGACAGCTCAGCGGGTGGATCCGTCCAGCCCAGGGGTCAGCGGTTTGATTCTCGCTGTCTGTAAGCTGGGTGACACTTAAACCGCATATTAACGCTGCCCCAGGTTTACCACCTGTCCAAACAATAATTTACCTATGGGGATCAATACAGCATCAATTATAATTAATAAACTGACTTTATCAGACGTTGCATGCCCATATTAACACTGAAATGGTTTTACTTCTTATAACCCGTGTCCTTAAGAGCCACAAAAAGATGCTTCCTGAGTGATGCCATTCAAACTCCTACTGTGCAAAATAATTAACAGAAATTCACAGAGATGCTGTTTACTCCCGTCTTCCTACTCAGTACTCGAACATCGGCACACTGTTTCTCATTTACACACAGCTGGCCCGGCTACGTCTTTGTGGCCAGTTCAAGAGGAAATTCTGCAGCCGTATTATATCTCACTGTTGTTTTCCTCAGCGCTTGCTTGAGTGGGACTGTTGGGTTTCTCTGTATATATTGATATAATGTGTAAGGTCTAAAACCTTACCTACTGTAAAATGCCTTGAGATGACTTATGTTGTGAATTGGTGCTATATAAATAAAGCTGAATTGAACTGAATTGAATTTTCAGAAAAAAAAAAATGCCAGCTTATGTATTAACATGAACGTTAATCTCGAGTCATGCTTCCTGTCAACTGGTGGCTGCAGCTCCACTTTATTCCCTAATATTGAAACATGCATGAAACAACTCCCTGCTCTGGTTAATAACCATTCAAACTCCGTAACACAGGAGTAAGTCCGGAGTAATTACTGCACCACCTTTCACAAACAAGCAGCTGTGATGATTATATCTATGTGAGGCGTGAAGTAAATCACTGAAGACTTCACATAGAAATGTAGAGATGCATTTACAGACAGATGAACAGTGACATTTTAATATTTTCATGTGCACATTCTCTTGCCTGCCTTATGAACTGTCAGTGTAGATGTCTTAATAAGAGGAAACAATATGCTACTCCATGAACAGAGGTACCTGAATTCATTGACACCGACAAACACACAGTCTCACTAACGTCTCTGCTATTGTCCCCGAAGGCCCTTGAGACAGACTCACCCTGTAAAACACACACATATTCTGATAGGATTGTGTAGTTGTTTCTGTTTGTCCATGTTACTCATGTTCCTGAAGACCAACTACAGCGAACTGCTCTGCATGTCTCCCCTTTCACCTCATGACTGCACAACCTAAAACTGGATGGAGAATAAATATTGCACTTAGCATTTCCTTGCAGGCCGAGACTGTGCAGAAGCAGTGCAATGATCAATCACTGAGCATCCATAAAATTATGATGAGAATAACTATATGTTGGGCAGATTTGTCATATATTGATACGCTGATAGTGTAAAACCAGACAGCAGTGAACTGTGGGTTTGACCTTTCACCCCTGAGTCATCCCGTACACGCACCACTCTGCTGCAGTCTCTGTTCTCTTCAGTGTTTCAGTGGAGTTTTAACAAGACCTGTCCCTTCTCCGTCGGCTCCAAGGTTCAACTGGTCCCTCTTGTGGACGGTAATAGACATTACGCGGTTACTTAAAGACATTGAATTGAGGGCACTGGATAAACAAAGCTGGAGTCATTCCAGAGTGATTGTTCAGTATTTAGAGGCATCAGTAGAAACATGGTTGAATTGAGTGATTTTGAGCATTTTAAGACAGTTTAAAGTCTAAATGGGCTTTGCTTTATGGTGTCTCTGTGATTTTATTGTCCTTTAGAAAAATGTAGATGTTCCGTTTGTATTATTTTTCATTGTGAAAAATATTTCTTCCTTTTACTGGCAGAAATTTTATCAATCTTCATGGAACGCTGATTTTTGCTTTGGCAGATATAAATATAAGACAGGGGTTGGAAGTTCCGGCTGTTTTTGCTTCCTGAATGAAAGTAGAAAAAGTAGAAATAAAAGCAATACACACAAGAAAAACACATAAGCTCCAAATTCACAGGTTTCACGATACATTCAGCAAATCTGCCACTGAACTAGTTCCTAACATAGTCAGCAAAACTGAAACGTGACTATTTACTGCTGACTAGTCTAATAGCTTGAAGCTAGCACAAAAATGTGATTTACCATGAACACGCTAATGGAAAATATGCTGCAGTGGCAGTTTCGTTGTTTTGAATCTCTTTGCAGAGACTTTGTGTCTTTTTACTGTAATGTTTTAAAAGGAAACATCTGAATGGAGATTTGGAGGACTGGTTTGTTGTATATGTTTATGATTACAGTCATTTCTAGGGAAATGTGTGGATCTATAACCCCACAAACAAGAGCCCATCCATAAATGCACAGTGTCATTAGTCAACTGTGGAGCATCAAGGAGGAATAAGTCTATGGCAGACGTCTTTTTTTATGTCCAAGTCACGACGAACTGTGGCGGCAAGGAGTCGTAGTTTGGTCGACTAACAGACGGATGCTGCTGCAGCCTGGTCAGGCCGGTCATGAGGAATCCGGTCTAGGAATCAGGAAATGACGCTTTTCCACATTAGGCACGCATCATATCTAGTTTCAGAGAATACATGCCACCCATTGCTATTGTCTGTTGTTAGCCATTGAATTAACATACCAGTACTACAGCCATCTGATCCACCTCACCCTGTCGCTGTCGTGGTTCTTTTTTACACTCATAGCTTCCTTCGCTGTATTGTATGTAAAAAGACTATTCAACATATACGGTTATTATCACATTCCACCTGAGTGACCTGACACGTAGACATTTGTTACAGGGACTCTTCATTTCAATGCCTTGCTCTGAAGATCATGCCAATATGTCATAATTATTCATTTAAAATGAAATTATTATGTTTAACTCCTTATTCAATTCTGTTATTGCAGTCTTATGCTGTGAATATTTCTGTTTCTCAATCTGTTTTTTCCCTCTATCCCCAAAGGGCTTTATGGGACCGGTTTGGCCGGTTATGTGGGATTTCAGCAAAACAGGAATATCAAGGGAGAACTTGCCCAGGCTTCAGTGTTTGTGTTCCTCAAGGGGACGACCGCTCCGACCGGTTTTCTGGGGTGGAGAGATCCGAAGGGAGGGTGTGGGGCGTTCTCCCTCACCTCATTCTCCTCTTTCTTTTCATTATTGCGCCTTCTGTCCCTCTGTCTCTCTATCACGCTGCCCATCTCTGAAGTCTTAGTCTGGCAGTGAACAGCTGGAACTGTTTCTGGCCGCATGAGGTGAGTTTCCATTAATTAAGGGTGTGTTGTTGCCTGAGGGCCGGAAAATGACTGGCAGGTGGGTAGAATGGGTGCAGGTATGTCAGGCTGGAAGTGAGGGCAAGGAACTGTACAGGAAACATTCATGATCTTTTCATGTGTAAGTGTGGCGGGTGGAGGGGATCAGTTAGGATCTGTGAGCTCGTTATTCACAGAATTCTGTAATAAAATGGATTTAGGCATTAACAGTCTCTGTAAATAAACATAAGATCGAGTGACACCTTTATTTAAGCTACAGGATTGCTTTGAACAAAAAACTGTTTTAAATAAATATTCTTTTCTGAGTGACATCAAGTGACATATTTAAAACCGTGTGTGTGTCTAGGGCGGCGCTCTCAGATGCACTAAATGTTAAAATGACTCCACAAGTGCCATAGCATTCCTCAGGTACCATTATTGATCATTAAGGTGATGATCATGGTGATCTCAGACACAGTCCAACAATGACAAATCACAAGAGGTTTTAAAAAAAAGCAGCTTTACAGGCGTTTGGTGGCATTTTTGGACCCTGGCTGCTCCATTTGTTCAGAATAATGTCTTCGTGACCTCCTCTCTTATGCTGGTTTTTGTCACACAACAAACCTCCCAGAGGATAGGAGGTGTTTGAGAAAGGCTACAGTCAGACGGCAGCAGTGTGATATGCTGACAGTTTGCTGTATACATGGCCTGTATTTCTGTGAAGGAGTGTGTGTGTGTATTATTGTGTTTCCACATTACTGGGAGCCGTGTGACACTCTGGGAAAGTAGTGAAGAAGTTTAAGGATGAGTATGTTGAAAATACAGTGTGTGTGTGTGTGTGTGTGTGTGTGTCTGTGTGTGTGTGTGTGTGTGTGTGTGTGTGTGTGTGTGTGTGTGTGTGTGTGTGTGTGTGTGTGTGTGTGTGTGTGTGAATAATGATCTAGCGATAGCAGAGCAGGCACATAAAGTCAGACAGGTCTTTTCTTGCTCTGCTGAGGTGATTTGAATAGCCACCTTCCTGACATATCCTGACATGTTCAGAGAGCCTCATCCACACTGCTAAATATTTTAAATTTATTGTATCATGCATCATAAATTTATGCCAAAAAGTTTGCACAAGTAAAATGTCAATTGACAATTGACACATATTAATAAACGGGACAGTTTACAAAGTCAGTTGTTTGCACTCAGTCTTTCAACAAGCAGATGATCTTTTTACGCTACTTAATAATGACTGATGAACAGTTTTAATCTGGCAATGTGTGATTTACTTATATCAGTATACGTACACACATGTGAAAAGTGCACAGGCGGTGTTACATGTACTTGAAACACAAACTGTAGACTTCCCACACCTGGCAAGACCGGTCTAGCTGGTTATATCCATCCTTGATATAACAACGAAATTTGCTCCAATGCTGACAGGGACAAATGGTGAAAGTGTATAGTGCCAGCAAAGTGTACTGTGTTGTACTGTACGTCCTCAGGCTGTAACGCTTGTGGACTCCTTCACTCTAACTGAATTGCTATGTTTTTTACACTATTAGTTGTTTGACGGTTTTTTAGGCACTTGACGTAAGGTGTGTAAAGAGTTTTTCTTTTTTCTGTTTCTCATTTACTGTCAGTCTGAATCGAGGTCCGATGTGAATGTCACGCAAATGGAGTGCTTCAATGAGCTGCTCCTTAAGCTGCGGGAGGTCCACGAGCGGGAAGTGGACGGTAAGTGGAAATGAAACAGCAGCTAGAAGCAGCACAGGAAATCCAAAGAATAGCTCTACAGTAAAAAGGCTATTTACAGGCATGTACAAGAACAAATACACCACAGTGTAAGTCCTCCAACCAGGTGTGATGTGCTTTTGGCTTCTAGGGTGGCAGGTGAAAGTCCAAGAGCTGTCCAACAAGAAGGGCTGGTGAGTAGATTCTTCTCTCAAAGTCTTAATGTTTAGATAATACTAACATGATATTCAGGTTTAACTATACACAAGCGCAGCCACTGTGGGAGCCATGTTTAGGCCTGACGTCTTTGTGGACCAAGCAATGAGGCATGCTGGTCCTCTGTTGTTTCACGTTGTGTTTAGCTCATGTTGTAACAAGTTATTCCCTCTGGTACTGAGTCACAGAATCTTCCAGAGTGAATCTCGTTAGATTTAGTGGAAAAAAACATGACTGAAAAAAAGATAATTGTAGAATCTCAAAAAACAACATCTCATCACCATCTGACAAGGACCATCTATTCTGACACATACAAGCTGTGTCCCTGCGTCTTCTCAGTAGTAAACACCTTCACTCGTGTGGCATGTGTCAGGGTGAGAATGCAAATGTCATCTGGCTGACCATCCTCATGAACTTCTTGTTAGAAGATTAGATGGTAGGTATTTGTTCCTGAAGCCAAATACTGTCTGAATGGACCTGACCTCATGATGTTACATGGTGAAAAAGGGAGTAGGCATGGATACCTCAGCTGGATTTCAGGCAAGGTGAAGGTGTTTGACTGGTGTAACCATCCACAAAGCAATGAAAATATAAAAGATCCAACCCTGTTACTTTCCTCTCTTTTTGTGTCTATCATATCTAAAATAGTTTCCCGTCTTCAGACAAGCTCAAAACAAATACAAATCAAATAAGCATCATACCAACTACGCCCGTGGAACTAAGTATTTGCTGCTAGTCATGTAAAAAACTGCACTGATCTGTCTGTGAGACTCAATCAGCAAATGGACCTGGAACAATAGAAAACCCTACAAAGAGTAGTCAACAAACACTGGGATGACTCAAAAGACCCAAGGACAACTTCGGTTGTACTGTAGGCCTGTCTCACATCAGTGAAGGACTTTGCCCTAAATGTAAAAAACTTTTCTTCACAGAAAATTCTTGAGGGCAACGTCAGGTCATCAACCTGAATGACGCACCAAGACAAGTATTCCGAGTAAAAGTAACTTGAGCTCTGAACGAAGCCTGAGGTTGGCTGGTCTCGTCATTGTCCAGATCCAGCTATCAAACTTAGGAGGCAGTTAATTCACATGCCTCATTTAGCTGTTAGAAATGCTCTGACAATCAAATGTGGAGGAAAAAATGTGGACCTAAGTGCACCAACCCACTGTTCTCTACATCTAGGCCAAGACAACGTCTATTGTTGGTGTATTCAAGTGCTTATCAGAAAGTAACGTCTGGAAAACTACTTTTGCACATGAATTGAATTAACAAGATCAATTTAATGTCACGTGTTTTAACATACTGTAACTATTTATCGTAGGCCAGCATATTTAATGTTTATCTCTGGGGTCTAATTTGACTGCAGTAGCTGGTAAACGCAATGCGTTCATCTCTTCAAGGAGTATTTCTGCCTGCCCAGGCATGCTGCATGCACTTGGCATGAGGACAAAATCAAAGACCTGGAAAACCTGGATAAGAAAGAATTAGAACGACAAGCTTTATTCAAAGAGGACCCATAGAGTGCAACACTGATCTCAAATCAATGTATTTATTAAAATGCTTTTTTGAAATGTAGGCAAAGGATGGTGTTGATTGTCAGTGGTAACTCATATCGCGTTTCACAGTAGTAGTAAAGTAGCAAAGTATGTATAAACTTTTGTTTTCATTTTGCATGGTTCAAGCAGACACACACACACACACACACACACATGACCTGGTTGCTATATACTGGTATACCTGTACAAGCTAATGTAATCCAGTTTCGCAGCTCTGCTGTGGATTCTACTTTTTTTTACTTTTTTTTTTCAGAAATGCCTTCATTACTGAGGTCATAGTTGGTGGTTAAGATGTGTCCGAGGGCACTTTATCAAGAAGCATCTTAATCTTTTGGCACCTAATTAAAATACATGGTGGAACAAAGACATTAGAACTATTATATTATAATTCACTGCAGTACAGCTCTACCAGACAGATGTGCCTGATAGAGAGGACCGTCAGTGTAGAATTATGTATTTATGTCCATAACAATAAATACAGAACAATAATAAGTGTGTCTGTGTGTGCGTGTGGGTTTGTCTGATACAGTGACACAAAGCGAATGGAAGAACTGTTTACCAGAAACCAGCAGATGAAAGAACAGCAGCGGTTACTCACCGAGAACATCAAGACACTGGAGAATAGGTACTGCTTGCTTCATAAACATTAAAAGAATTAAGCTTTGTAACTTATTAAGGACTTAGGACATTAAACACGTCAGCAAACAATATAACAACATTATATTGTTTAATCAAACAAGCATTTCGCTGCATATTGTACTGTGTATGATTGTGCATGTGACAAATAAAATCTGAATCTGAATCTTGGGTAACACCAGCCATCATACTAGATCACTTGAGGCTGTAGCTGTGAAAAGAAATTGGTTTGTGTCATGAAATGTGTTCTGTATCATTTTCATCATTTTTCAATCATTTGAGTGGTTGGTGTGTTTCTGATGTGCGGTTTTCTGCTACCTGCGTAGGCTGAGGGCAGGGTTGTGTGACAGATGCACAGTAACCCAGGAGGTAGCCAAGAAACGCCAGCAGGAATATGAAGCCTCACAGCTACAGAGCCTCCAGCACATCTCTCTACTGGGTATTCTGTAGTGATCCTTTTTTTATCCATCACTTGTCTTTTAGGTCCTTTTTCCTAATAACCTTGCATCCTAACATGAACATTTGAAGATCTGATCTCTTCATTGGCTTATGGCATTTGCTTCACACAACTTTCTTTTGAACCCTTGGGGTTCCCGTTTATAATGGAAAATGCATATGAGACATCTTTGCTTTGACATTAAGTTCCTCTGATTAGAAACTTTGCTCTGCGTTGCAGCGGGAGAAATGAACAGCTTGAAAAAGGAGAACAAGAGACTTAGAGATGAGATCAAAAATTTCAGAGCAGCACTTGAGTAAGTATATGACGATCAACTTAACTCCCATGTAGACATAGACTGGTTCCTAAAGCATCACAAGCTCACAGGAGATGCTTGTGGTTTGCCTGAACGCAGTTTCACAGTCTGCCTGTGTGTATGTGTGTAGCAGGGGTCACAGTGACCACTCGTCCAACACCAGCACCACCACAGAGGTCAAAACATGCAGCTCGCCTGACCTGTCACCTCCCTGTGTACCCATGGAAACCAACAATGCCAGCAACCAGCCCTCAGACGGAAACGGTGCAGTGAAGACCGAGACTGACCAAAGATCTGAAGGTGAGAATGAACAGGAGCTCGGAGAGGAAAACATTCTGATGGTTACGGTCACGCTCCTGACATAAATGTATTTCTGTTTTTGGATCTAACAGACCCTGAACACAGACAGTTGAGAGGGATGATCAGAAGCCATTTAGTAAGTCTCCAGCTCTGTTTAAATGTATTTTCATTGCTGCACGTCTCCAGGAAATCCTTATTTTCTTATGTAGTCAGTTAAAGAGATGTCACAAAGAAGAACAATAACAATTAGGATCTCCATTAATAAGAAGAACTTTACTTTACTTTACTTTGCAGACGCTTTTATCCAAAGCGACTTACAAGGAGCTAGCGCTGGGTGTCTGGCTCAGAGACACACCTGGTAGGGGATAGATTGAGAGTCAGATGGGGTTCAAACCCACAACCTTCTGCATCCCAGTCTGACGCTTAACCCATTGAGCTACCAGGCCGCTAGAAGATCCTAGAAATATCTAGGAACCAAAAAAACAAAAAAGAACCAACAAAAAAAAAACAGGGGAAGGAGGTTAAGATAACTCTCACTGTCCTTGCTGTGGAACTCAGACAAGAACAGGTGATCTTGTATAGGAATAAATTAGCTTTGACTGCACTCTTGTAAGTAAACAGAGATCGTGGATGTTGTTCCTTTGCTGGAGTTACTCTCCCAGTTCTAAACAAAGTTCATCAGTCTCATCATCATCTAACATTCAGAAAGATTTTTTTCCAAAACTAGTTATTTTGTTTGCTTTCTGCTCTCTACTCTACTTTACCCAACTTTAATCTACTCTACTCTACTCTACTTTACCCTACTTTAATCTACTCTACTCTACTCTACTTTACCCTACTTTAATCTACTCTACTCTACTCTACTTTACTCTACTCTTCTTTACTCTACTTTACTTTACTCTACTCTACCCTACTCTACCCTACTCTACTTTACTCTACTCCACTCTACTCTACTCTACTCTACCCTACTCTATTCTACTCTTCTTTACTCTACTTTACTTTATTTTACTCTACTCAACTCTACTTTACTTTTCTCTACGCTAATCTACTCTACTTTGCTCTACTCTACTTTACTCTACTTTAATCTACTCTACTCTACTCTACTTTACTCTACTCTACATTACTCTTCTCTACTTTACTCTATTCAACTCTACTCTACTGTACTCTACTTTACTTTTCTCTACTCTAAACTACTCTACTTTACTCTACTCTACTCTACCCTACTCTACTCTACTTTACTCTACTCCACTCTACTTTTCTGTACTTTATTTTACTCTACTCAACTCTACTTTACTTTTCTCTACGCTAATCTACTCTACTTTACTCTACTCTACTCCAATCTACTCTACTTAACTCTACTTTACTTTACTCTACTCTAATCTACAATACTCTCACAGGAATCATACAAGCCCTTCTCACTGTCGGCTCTGACATTACCACCCCGGAAGACAGAACACATTGTAGCCCGTGTCAGAGAGAACAGGTGAGGCACAGTGACACAGTAAAGCGCACAAACTGTTGACGTACCATGACGTAGGCTTTTTTTTCGTCCACCTGTTATTATGAGCATTTTGAATTGGTGAATAAAAATCTACCCAAGCTCAATATTGTCAGATGTTTGTTGAGATGGAAAAGTTTTATATTAATACGAGGGTAAACCCAGAGTTTAATGAGAACATTTCACTCTCATGTCATTTTCCACTTCTGCGTGTTTATGTGGCTACAAGCACTAGATGATGTCAGCTCAGCTCAGCATTTAAACACGTCTGTTCTGTTTTTGTGCAGAGTAAACAAGTTAATCATTACTGAGCTTTTCAGTAACACATTACACTTTAATAGCCACCCGTTGTGTTTGTCCTGTACACTGTAACCTCTCTGCTCTTTGTTTTTCCTAACTTAGAGCTTCAAGTTTCGAAGGATCCTCTATCCCTCCTCAATCTCTCCTTCTTAAGAACTCTTCTTCCTCAGCCAGTGGAGAGAGCAGACATGTACCCCATGCTCCCGTCCCCTGCCGTCCTCAACCAATCAGGAGCAGCCCCGGTACCCTCCCTTGGTCCTTATCTGAATCCTGTGACTGGGTTAATGTGGCTCCTGCAGGCCCCAGCATGGTGTTGCAGCCTTCTTCCAAACCAAATCTCCCACGCTTCCCTAACTTGATTCCAACTAACCAACATGCGAGCCCTAGAAGACAGGTTTTTGGGCACTCCTGGCACAAGCAAAGTGCCTCTCAGCCCCCTGCCAAAGAGCCAATGGTGGTGTTCAGATTGAAAGGCCTGCCAGAGCACGTGGAGAGTCAAACTGTGCCCCAGGAGAAAAAGGAAATCCCTCAGTTTAAGGTTGAGAGGGCCTCTGCGTGGCCTAAAGAGACAAACGAGGGGCCTCTGGACCTTTCAGATCGAGGCAAGCCTAAATCCAGCCAGACTGCAAGAAAGGACTCTGTAACCTCACAAGATGGAGAGAGAGTACAGAAAAGCCCTGACAAGGATGTGAAGACAAATCCATTTCCACCAGCATCATCACCTTCACCTGTCATCCCTTCCTCATCTTCATCCACACCTGTCAAACAACACGAGGAGGAGTCCGCCAGCGCTTACAATCACAAGGTAATTTAGCCCTTTTAAAACTGTCTCCCAGTGGGCTTAATCGAAAGAAGTGCACAAAGAGGATTCATAGTATAGTGTGGTAGCTGCTGCTAGGCTCTTGACAAAATCCCCAAAGTTTTGCCATATCTCTCCAATATTGGCACAGTTACATTGGCTCCCAGTTGATTTCAGAATACGTTTTACGGTTCTAGTAATTACGCACAAAGCATTACATTTAAATTCACCAACCTACATCTCTGAACTGCTAACACCATATATCCCCAGTAGACACCTCAGATCCCATAACCAAGGCTTACTGTCTGCCCCACACATGAGGCTGAAGACAAAAGGTGATAGAGCTTTGGCTTCTGTAGCCCCGGGTCTCTGGAACTCTCTTCTGCAGAGCTTGAGAGAAGTAAAGTCTGTAGAACTTTGTAAGAAGAATTTGAAAACTTATCTTTTTAAACTTGCTTTTACATAAATGTTACTGTTTTGTTTTATTTATTTTTCTGGGTAGTTTATCCTGTTTTAAATTCTTCACCATTATTTTTGTGTTTTTATTAAGAAACTGATGCTCATATAATAATAATAATAATAATAATAATAATAATGAATACTTTATTGATCCCCTTGGGGAAATTGTATAATATGTAATATGTAAGTATAATATGTATAAATCTCTCTGCTATTTGTTTTATATTGTTGAAATTCTAATGTACAGCACCTTGTGTTCTTTAACTTGAAAGGTGCTTAACAAAGAAAGTTTGATTTATTGATTTATTGATTTATTGATTGATTGATTGATAGTATGATGGTTTTGTCACAGCAGGTAATCAAAGAGCAGGAACAGAAAGAGGAGGCGAATGGAAAGACAGGCAATGAGAAGAAGGTGCCTGTTTTCACCATATCATTACGTCCAGGTAATAAGCTCAGTTTCTTATCTGTCCCCTTGTTTTTACTGTAAACAGATGAATAACATTTTTTGTATCATGCCTTTGCAACAGTAGTGGTGCTGGAGACTCTGAATTCTGCTCTGCAAAAGCAAGAATCCTCATCATCAAATGGAAAGGTAATTCAGGCCAGTAGAGAAGATACAGTGCTGTCGTTAATTTACAGTAGCGCTCATGCTCATGCAGTGCCTTCATTAAAAGCCCTGTGCCCCACCATAGTCACAGTCACCAGCAACGGAGCAAGGAAGCAACTCAGATGAAGCGGAGAGTGTGACGGAACATGAAAGTAGCCAGAACTGCAAGAGGAAGAGGTCAGCTGTGGAGACAGAGGTTGACAGAGACTCAGACAGTAGGCATCAGTTCACTTTTCAGCTCCTTATGCTTCTTTCTTGCCTTCTCACTTCTTTCATGTATTTGTTACCTTAGACGGGCACAGGCCAGCTGTTTCCACCTGTTTCCGGTCTTCATGCTGTGCTGACTACAAGTTATAATTACACTATAACTAAGAGACTCAGATTTTATAAGGCACTGAATAATGCAGACAACAAAATGTCACATCTGTCATGGCCCATTGTTCACTGTATTTAACATGGACATGGTGCTTTATTGCACCGTATTTTAAACTTCCCACAACCAGCTCTGTAATCATACTGACAAAGTCATTTTAATAGACCATGTACTTAGAAATTACTTCTTCTTCTTTATATGTGTACAATAGGCATAATAAAAAAAACTTCTTCTCTGCACTGTTTTCCCTGTTTCCCTCTCAGGTGCTCAGCATGAACACAAAATCAAGATCACAGTTCGCAGCGAGGAGAAGAGCCCCAGCTAAAGAAGACCCTATCACCTGGTTAATGCATTTGGTGATCTAACTTAAATGTGGATGAATTGATTGTTTTTTACCACCTGGGGGCAGCACAACAAGCTGCAGAACAGCACAGTCCACAGGGATCTGGTTCCTTTCCTACCAAATGCTCCAGTGAGTTGACCAGCGAGTTATTAATAATGATCGTTTGTTGTTAAATGCTGCATAGGTTGTGTGCAGTGGGCGTTGTTTTTATTTGATTAATAAGTAAACAATGTAAAATTAATAAAGGTGACTTTTTGGGCACAAATCCCTGAAGCTGCAGAGTTAGTTCACAAAGCCATTTGATGCTCTAAATGTCATGCTGTCACCTGAAGCAGATTGTAGTCTAGCAGATTGAAGATGAAATGATTAATTAAAGGCCCGTAGAGCAGCTTACTTCCGTGATTTTTAAACAGTGGGGGTTTTACCTGTAGTTTTCCCACTGAGCTATGAGACAGGCTCCAGCTTCCTCTTATACACATATATATATA
>JAUMHF010000024.1:2063191-2119537 GCA_032359275.1 Microctenopoma steveboyesi | reverse complement strand
TATATATATATAAAAGTGAAACTAGATTACACCTGTACAAGTCAAATGTGGTTCAAGCGTTAGTGAGTTTTTATAGGTTTGCTCTTTCAGTACTTGCAGAACACAGAGCACTGTATCGCTGCAAAGCTTTTCCCGGCAGTAAAATATTTACTTATTACTACTGGTAAAGTTTAGAAATCATTCATGAAATATCTCCAGTATTAAGTGTAGTTTCATATCAGGTAAAGCTCATATTCTAGGAATTATATATATGTATAAAGAATCACTAAATCCAAAATAGCCTTATGTGAAGAACTCATTTTTATTACTCAAATAAACCTAAAGTCTTAATGTTCATGTAAACTAACCTTCTGTTTAGCAGCTTTGAGTCGGTGTAAAACTGAGACAAGGCTGAGAAAGTCACACATTTTGCAACACATCACAACCCATTTTCTAAATTGCTCTATCATGGCAGCTGCAATAATAGAATTTCTTCCTGTAGCAACTTAACAGAGTTTAAATGATGGATTTTATTAAATTACTTCTTTTTCCCATTCAGTTTTCTCTCAGCTGGTAAATGAAAACAAACCAAGCAAAGCTCTTGCTACACACTAATTCTAGTTTCATTTATCATAGTTATTTCACTTTCCTGGCATTGCTGTCACTGCCGTACTATTTTTGTCACAGACCCCCCACCCCCAGCCCTGTCTTGAGTGACCAACAAAGAAAAAAAAAGACAAAGACTTCCTCTTCCTCTTTTTCAATTTCAGAATGCACATATTTTGCAAGTATTAACTTTCCACTTACAGCTGTGTCAGCTTGTGTTAAAACAAGATGTCTGCGATAAAAACATGGTCAAATTAAAGCTGCTTGAGTAACTTTCCATGGTAGATGTCACAGTGAAGATATTATGTGTAGATGTATATTTTGCACGGTGACGCCCGAACCAACAGGCAGAATCAGCCATCATTTACTTACACGTCTGCTTTTGTCTATTTCTTGTTGTCTCTATCAAACATGTGCACTTTATACTGTCGTGTGATGCTACCCGACTGTGTGCACTGCTAATGCTGTTACATTGATTTCCACGGTTTCTGTTGTGTCTCTCTCATGTCATTAGAGTCCATTAAGTACAGTTCTTGGTCAAAGATGAATAGTGTTTCCATGCCAACATCTCTGTTCTTACAGTGTGCTGATCTGGTACATTCTTTGTTGTTGTGTTGTCTTAAAAGATATCTTGTTAATTAAAAGTATATAACAACCTGAAAAGCTGTTGTATGAATGTACAAATGTTCAAATACTGAAAGAAATTCCCGTACTTGTCTGTTCTGTATTTATAGTGGGGTTCTAAAAAATGAGTCAGCTTTGATGTTTCATTGCATAACTAATGTGCCACACGCCCCGTATTCTGCGTACAGGCAGAATAATCCTCAGTGTGAATAATGATGAGTGTTCTGGGAAATGTAGGGATTCTATGTTCAGAACCGTATGCAAAGCAGTTGTGGTGTGGTGATCGGTGATGTAGAAACCATCAAACGTTCACGTGCAGCAGTGCAGTGTGATAAAGTTTTAAGCTCTATGGCTGACGATTCAGTTCACAGATTACATTTACACTAGGAACTTAGACAGACCATAAAAACTTGAACACAGTAAGTTAAGCAAACAGTATCGTCCCATATTTAGTTTTGAGTCAGGTCTTTGATTGGGTCTCTAACTTAGTGCCCTGTCTTTATATAGCAAAGGATTTGATCAACTATTTTTTCCGGGCTAAGATGATTTTAGCTGTATGTATTCTCTCACAGGAAGTGACAAATGGAAATGTAAACCGTTTTCAGCAACTCTTATATTTGATTCTCAATCTCCCTGAAGTGACATGTCTTGGTGTCCTTGGACAAGACAGTGAAACCTCGTACTAGGGCTGACACAGGTCTTATAATTATTTATTAAAATGTTATTCTATTCACACAGGGAGGTGAGGAAACATGTCAGAACTCTGTTAGGCTCAAACACACCACGTTAACTCCATGTGTAATAATTAAACTAGCTGGTTAATGAGTCAATACAGGAATTCACAAACTGATGCAGGTACATGAAATGTTCATCAGACCAGGCAACCAGGTCATGTGTGTGTGTGTGTGTGTGTGTGTGTGTGTGTGTGTGAGCAGCTGCTCGACACAGATTATTTCTCTTTATCCCGCATGCTGGGACTTTGTAAAATCTTGTATTATCCGAATTTTATCTATCTACCTTCCTCTGATTCTAGTTCTTAACCTCATCTCCCTGCTCTGCCCCCCTCCTCTGTCCCTCCATCACCAAAGCCTGGGCCTAGCAGGGCGCGCGCTGTCTAATCCCGGCTGCTGATGAAGGATTATGGATGAGGAGCAGGCGCTGGGTTTGTTGTGACCGCGGGCCGCAACCGCCCACGCTTCCACCCGGAGGATGCGCTGAGTGTGAGGTGTCAAACTAATATTTGAATACATGTTAGAACTTCCCGCACACCATGCAAATGCCTCTCACCGTGACATGCATCTGTTTATCCATCCTCACCTCTCGTGTCAGACATTTTTGGTATATATCTCATGAAGGCAGCAACAGAAATGGACAGTACAACATCCAGTTTATTAATGCAACGTTTTCAATGCATCAACGACTTGATTGTGTTTCACCATTCACTTCCTTAACGCGGAGCTTCGTGTCACGCGTTTGGGCACTTGCTCTCCTCTCATCATCAGTGTCAGCGAAGCAGCAGCTAAGAAAACGCGATAGCGCCTGTTTTCAGCCAGTGAAAGCAAGAGCGCGATTGGTGCGAGCTTGTTCCTCTTTTCATCAACTCAGTCCGATGCGCACAACTCAAACTTCCTCTTACAAGTCCAGTGCGCCGCGCTCTGTTGCGCCGTCTGCGATCTCAGCCTGACCCAGCGAACGAATCGCCCGAGGACAGGATGGAGCTAACTTAGATGAAATGAGGAATATCCTTTCCACAGACAGCCGCATCTAGAAGATCGCCCCGAGCCACACACGCGAGAGTCACAGTGATAGATTGAAGCGCGGTAAGTGTCCTCTCTCTTCTGCGTTTGCCTGTTGGTTGGGAGAAATGAACGCTCTACAGGAGGACGGTGAGAAGAGGTCTTTTAAAGTCTTTTAACAAATTCAAGAAGGAGGAAGACAGTCGATTGATGATCAAGGCATTATTAGTTTTTCAAGGATGCTCTGTTCTTATAGAGGAACCTGTGAGCTGAAACCACAGCCGCCTACTTAGGTAACTGTATACACACATCATCTGTAGGCGATGGATAAAGTGTGAAAGTGACAATTGACGTGCTTTTCTCTGCGTCATGTAATGTTATAGGTCTGGTTTTAATGGTTGAGGTTGGTGGTGGATCTACTAAACTTAACATGGGGGAGCAAAGGAGTGGCGAGAGGTCTAAGCAGGGTTTCAGTTTGATGCAGGGGCGTAACTAGGATTTCTGCTCAGGGGCCTAAGGTTACATATTGTTTCCCCACCTTACCCCCATGTTAATCCGCCCCTGGTAGTGTGCCAGCTGTCCTGTGGCAGTTCTCACAGCTATTGTAAGATACGTGCATGCAAGTGCGAGAGAGTTATTTTTAGACTTTCCATCAACCCTGAACCAGAAACTAGATGACTTTCTGTTCCGTTTTCCTTTTTTTCTTCTGCTTCAGTGTCTGCATGAACATCAGTTTTTATTTCAGAAGGTGAATGGCTCTGAGCATTTGTCTGGCGAGTTACTTAAACAGCAGAAGACATGACATCACAGTGGCCATTCCCATTCAGCAGCCACTTCACTTTGCTTTTCCCCCAGATGTTGTGAGCCCAAGTGACACAACATTCACGGTTAGTTGCTGGAGCAGGAGAATTTGAATTTCAAGGTGAAGCCCAGCTTCCTGTAAAACAAAAAACAATACAGCTGAAAATGTTCAAATGAAAAACTTTGCATATTTACATGTAAGTTATTCTAATGCCCACGTTAAGGCTGCAAATATTTCTTCCTCTGTTTCCTCCATTAACGAGTCAGGGCTCAAGGCAGTGTTTTCATGTCAATATTATATTATATTCAAATAGCTTTAAAATAAGTTACCGGTGATTTAAAGCTGGTAGCTTTTTTTAAATTGATTTTCGATGACTGATCTAACATAACTGTCAAACATAAGTCACACAGCCTACATTATCCACACAAACCACGTGAGAAACTTGCATTAAGTTGTAAGTGAAACACATTCGACTTTGCATGTTAAAAACATGGAGTAGAAAATATATTTTAATTTTACTATAAGCTGCAGGGTCAACCACGACCAACTATTTTTCTGACGTCGACCTCTCTACACTTTAATATTTAAAACACTTGGTGGTTTTGTGGCTGGTTTCTTTTCAGCTTTTATACGTTATTTGGGGCCAGAAACATACAGATGCAGAAAAGGCGCAGCAGCACGATGTTATTTAATAAAGTACATGTAGTAGGGAGGAACACTACAGTCCAGTCCTGTTCAAACGTAACCTAACAGCAGTCAGTGGGAGATACTTTCTCTCTTCCTGTCCTCCTTTCCTTCTTTTTTTGGTGGGTTGGTTGCCAGACTGGCAGGTGATGTTGTTATGGCTCGAGGCGGTCTGAAACAGGTGCACACGCAGCTTGGCAGATTCCACAGCTGATCTGAAGAAAAAATAATAATCCCTCGTAGCAGAACACGTATGAATTATTCCCACCTCCCGTCTGTTCAGATAGCCTTATATGAGACATGTCAAGTGATTGTGGCAAACTAGTTTGGTACTTAAGTAAAATAACACCTGGGATCCCACCGAAACTCTTCCAACTTCACAGAGCTGACACACAGGCGCTCACCTGAAGCTTTGTCCTGAATGTCTGAGTCTGTTGTAGCTTTGTGACTACACTGCCTGGTGTTTGCAGTGCCGCTCATTTGCATGTTATGATTAATTTGATAAGTCTTAACTCAGCCTTTATGCTTAAAGTATAGATCAAAGTATGACTGTAGGGACAGGTACAGTTCCTTTGTTACAACCTCTCATATTATATATCATATCATATAAAAAAATATGTAGCATATGTGCTACTTATATGTAGCACAATATTACAATAGCTGAGGAGAAACACCCCTCCTCGAGAAGTTTCTGTGTTGTATTTTTACATGTTGCTAAAGTGCTGTTCTGTTTTTCACAATAGTAGTTCTCTTAAAAAGTGCAGGATTTTTTTTATAGCTTCATGATATATCTTTTGAAAATGTGATATATCTCACTCTTCCTCTTTCAAGTGAAAAGTTAAAGTCATAAGCAATAAAGCAAATGCTTGCTCAACGCAGTCTTATCTCGTCTGGTTTGGCCCGTCTTTGTGCTGAGCTAAGTTAAGTGACCTAGCCTTATATTTAGCCTGCACATGTGGGAGTAAAGTATTCAGTAAAAAAATCCAACTAACAAATAAATACATACAAAATAGATTTTTATTTTAGGTGTCAGGAATCCACATTTCTTTGAGCAATGGTGTTATTTCTACTATTCTGACACAGGTCAATTAAAAAAAGACATTTCTGCATTCAAGTGAAATCTGACTCGTTGGATAGAATTCAGCACTTAGAATAAGTGATGTAATAGATTTGGGATTTCCACTGTTGTGTGTGTTTTGTTTTGTTTGTGTACATTTTCTTTGACATAATCTAATCTAATCATAATCAATTTGCATCTCGTTGTCACCTTAGTACACTACCATAAAACATATTGTTTCTTAGTCACTTACATTAAGTGGAATCACCCAAACATGTCCCTGTAAAAGGAAAACTGTGATGGGAGCAGGGAAATACACCCACCTTTCCTGAAAACGAGAGCATTCTAGGGATATGGATGATGTGGATCTGAACAGAAACACGCAAAGAAGAGAACACATGAGAGCAGAAATGTAATAGAAAGATTATATAACGATTCTGAGGAACAGAACAGAATCAAATGTCAAATGTCAAGATTTCCTTTCCTGGATTATTGAGCATGTATTGAGACATATTAGGAAAGACCTTACAGTGAAATACTCTCAGGTATGAACATTGCTATGTAAAGTAGCTTGAGATCATTTGAGTTTGTTTAGTTATAGTACTATGTAAATAAACTGGGTTGAATTGAGAGGCAATAAGCACAGAACTGAAACCGTCAGCATAGCCTTTTCCCACAACTTTATCTTTCATATCCTCCACAAAGTGGGAGAAATGCTGACAATGGCATAAAAAATGTATTGTTTTGCTAACTTGGCTTCCATTTCTCTTAAACCACATAGTTTTGATATGCAAAACAGAAACAGCTCCATCTATTCCACCTCACGCAGAGTAAGAGGAGCACCAGTCCACCTACAGGGGGATTTCTGGTGGTGTACTGCACTTATTTTGACTTTTCTACACGCTGCATGTGTTTCATCACGTTTGAGGGTTGCCAGGTCCTCGTCTGTTCTAAGTCTGTGGGTGGAGGGAGGAAGCAGCTCACAGTGGTCATGAATTGTCCAGATTGTGTTACAAATCACCTGCACAGAAGCAAGATGGAGTTGGAGAAGTTTATTTGACAAGAACATGTAAATAACTCAACTAATATATCTATAAATATGAAGATAGACCCAGCAGAGGAAACAGTTAACCTGGTTAAGAGGTTGGAAAGTTGTGAGGTAGTGGTTAACATAATATATATGTTGACTTTAGTCTTAAAATTCTAAACCAGAAAGCAAATGTGTGGATTTGTTAAAATGGTTTAAAAGTGTTTTTCCTTGAATCTGTGTTGCACTAGTGGGCAAATTTCAAGTTGCATGCACAGATTCCACCGTGAGAGGCAGAGTCATCCTATTATAATCAATGATAAGTAAAGTCAATAATCCACATTAGCTCAGCCTGCTAATGTGAGCATCATTATTCTCTGCTGAGTATTTAATATTGGGGGGGTTGTGCCCAAAACTGGTCAGGATTGTTGAAAATAATTCTATACAACATTCTTGATAATTTCCCCTTCATACTTCACTTCCTCATTAAGTGAAACGTATAGATGTTGTGTTCGGGAACTCAGAACCTAGTTAGACATATGATGATCTGGATTACTGAAGTTTTATTATTCACACAATGTGACATTCAACCCATTCAATGAAATGCTTATTTCTGCCTCCCAACCGAGCTGCCTCTTTGTTGGTTGTGATTCAGGTTGCATTAGATCATAAAACATAACTGCACTCACAACATTGGCTGCACCAGCTTTCACTGGTACTGTCTCAGTTTTACTCAAACCAAAAGTTTGACAGTATGACTCACTCTAGTGCATAAAAACTGTTGTTGTCACTGCTTCTGCAGCTTCATGACGTTTGCTTCTGCCTCCACCTGGCTGGTTGCCAGTGTGATAAATACTTTTTTTGTTAAGAGATGAGTAGAGATTACATTTTAGCAAAGCGTTTCCTTTGACATATACTGTAGCTAAGATGAATCCGTGACAGCTGAGTCACACTGGGGCAATGTGCTACCGTCAGCCTGGTGCTGGTATCTATTTCGTGTGAGCAAAAATATGTAAGGGGGACGTCTGTTTTCTGGGAGAAGACTTGCAGCAGGGTGTAAAACAGAAATAAAAACTGTCTTCCTCTGATTAGAAGCCTAAAGAGGAACACAGTTTGGAACACAGAGAAAAAAGGAAGCAAATAGGTTAACACCACAAATTTTGACCTCAGTAACATCCGGAACTTTATGTGTCTAAATGTTCAAGTAAAAAAGTTTCCACTGCTCACCACTGTGCATGAGTAGCATTAGAGCAGCATGGTCATGTTTATTTTAAAGGCCAAAAGTACACCTGTCCAATTTACTGCAATCCAAATGTCAGCTCCGCTATAAATTACAAAATGATCTGTTCTAAGTTTTGGTGAAACTATGGGAGAGATGATTGTTCTATAATATCTTTATTATTGAGGCTTGTTGAGTGCATTATATTATATTTTGGCTCTCTCCTTTAGGTAAATAGACGATCTCTATCTCTCTTCGGCTCTGATAGGTTAGACAGAGTATTCTCTCTCCTCTGCCATCTACATCTGCATATGTGTGCGCTATAAAACTGCTTCTATCTCCCATCACAGACACTCTCTTTGTTCTCACACATTTAACTTGTCCCATGTAACTGCATACACATTTCCATGTAGAAAAGGCACGTGCATTTCCACTATGTATAACTAGAAAAGCCTTGCAGCAAAAGCTCCTAATAGTGAAAAATGAGACATAAGAATCAAAACTGTTTAGCTCCTGGATTCCAAACATCTTTAAAAACTATTAAACCAGAACTCGGAGCAGTTATGCAAAGATTGCAAAAGCATGCAGCATCCTAAAAACTTAGTCACAGCTCATAATCATCCAGTACGCAGACTGACTATGAAAGTTTTGAGGCCTTATTTTCATGTGGGTCTTCTCCTTATAGCAACATTTTCATGATTTCCCTGGTCTATATTAGAGATGTATACATCCAGAGGAAAACATTATGTCTCAGCTGTTTCAAGAAGTTGTCACCGTTTGCATAAAGGTTGAAAGTGGACATGAGATTGCCAACTCATCCTATTCTGTTCATGTGTTCTACGTCAGCATGGGATTCATTTTCAGAAGATACAGGCTATTATTTTATTTAATCAAAGACATAATACATAGACGCTGCATTTATCACTTCAGCCTATGGTTGCGATACATTACGATAACATTGCAGCCATACTGGCCCCGGCACAGCTCTGAGCAAATAGAGGTAAATGGTGGAGCTTTAGTTTTCTGGATAAAAAGGGGCATGGTCAAAAGAGGAAGTTGGTTGGTACATTGACGTATCATCCAAAGCAAAGCATGATGCAACGTCTACATATCTATATCCAGAGTAGCCTAACAGTTATCATTCCTCAAAACCTGCTGCTGATGGCGTTATACTATCAGCTCGAATTTTAATATATTCAGATTTTTCTTCATGATAATGAATTAAATAACCATATAGAGCATTTTTAACATTAATATGTAATGAAAGTGAAAACTTAATGGTGCTTGTCCTTTTTCAAAGTTTGTTCAATACTTTAATAGTAGAGTCATTAAATGTACATGCATCAGAGAAACTATGACGTTTGCTAGAATGACATTTGCTGGCAGTATTTGTGTTACAAAATACATTTAGCTACTATTGTTATTATTATTATTACTATTTTTCACACTAAAATCCCTTATTCCTCCACAACATTCCTACTGTAGGCTCTGCAGTGACTGCATGTGTGTGTGTGAGACCTGCATTCTCTGAATAAAATAGAGACAACTCTGAATATTGCATTTGACAGTGGCATTTTCCTGGTATCCACTCATCATGTCTTTTTGTTTTTGTTTCTTTTGTCTCTGCAGGACGCACCATGGGCTGTGTGGGCTCAAAGAAAGAGCAGGAGGCCCTCAGCAAAGGGACGGGTAACGATGAGGTGCAGAACCGCGCACATGCAGCCCACTATGTCAAAGATCCCACCACAGGAAACTCTGCGAACAAAGCAGTAAGCAGTAATGTTATGACCAGATAATAGTCTCTAAAAAGTAACCATACACTGTCCATCAAAGGGCAAGCAATAGCTAAGCATAATAAAGAAATAGAGGAAACTATATTTGACACTTTGCTTCTGTAAAATCAATGCATGGTGGAAGTATTCAGACCATTTACTTTCATAACGTATCATGAATAAGTTCAATGTTTTACCTTTAAAATGTTGTTTGTAACAATCTAAAATATATACTCTATGATGGATTCTTTCGCAGTTCCCTAATTACTACATGCAATAATTATGTAAATACAGAGGAGCTCTGCTGTGCTGCTATTATAATTAATACTTTGTACTAGGTTTGTAATAACTCTGATTGTGTAGTTCCCAGGAAAAGCATATGCAATCAATTTGTAGAAACATATCCTCTATTACTCAGAGTTAGGATTGTGTCTATGTGGTAATAGCCCGAGTTAACTGCCATTTAGAAACAAAGTAGTTCACAATAATAATAATACTCTTCACTACATTATTCCTTTTAACATGCAACCATAAAAGGCCTGTAGGAGGAAGGGTTTCGCTACTAGTTCCTAAAGGAGGAAATATAATGCACATAATTACTGCAACATAGAAAACTTTACCGCATCTTTACTACATTGTAAAGAGTAATCTGATCTAAAAGCAGTGATCTGTTTTGCAAAAAAAGACACCATTGCAGAAGTGCCCAGGCTTTAAATAAACAATGATGAAGATTTATAGTGGCAGTGGCAGAAACGGTGAAAGCTTGTTTAAATGAGGAAAGGAAAAACTCATTGCTTGTTGAGTGAGTTTGCGCATTGGCCAGGCCGAGTATGTGACATGGGTAAAGTAGTGGTGCTGCTTCCTGTGTGCTCACAGCAGCATCTCTTTCACCCTCACTAAAAGAAGGAAGTGACAGACAGAGGGACATGTCAAAAGTGTCTAGCACCCTCTAAAAAGCACCTCAACTCACACATACTGTAGGGCCTACTCAATTCCTCTGATTGTCTGGTGTACAGCTCAGCTGAATATACCTTTGCATTAAAATAGTAAAGTGTTGTAAACAACATAAGGAAACCTCTCCACAACCCCCAAAACGTAAAGAGATAACGCAAAGATTGCTACACGCTACTTCCTGATTCATCGAGTTGATATGAGCTGATAAGATGTGGCCTTCCTTCATCTACAGTGTGTGTTTTCTGTGCAATTATTCCAAAGTGACTCAATCCCCCATTCAGTTAGCATGATCACTTCTGTGAAAATAGAATATAGAATATAAATGTGTGTATAATCTTGTGCTATTTTAGGACATCACAGGAAATCCCTGCCTTGGACAATATTCACTCTATGGCAAAGTAGAACTCAGAACTTCTTCAATGCAGGAAATATGTCATGTAAAGTGACACACGTTAAGTCAGATAGGATTGCTCATGGTGGAGAGCCAACAGAAATTTGAAATGTCACTGTGATTGTATGGCTTGCAACCTTAGTTTTTTAGTGGGGTGGTGGAGGCCAAACACAGAGCTAAACGGACACCAGTCTACTGACTTTTATTCATTATGTGGCAAGTAACACAAACCCAAATGAATGCAAATGTTGTTCCGTGGTTGCCAAAGTATTTTGCAACAAATTTCCCTTCACATCCAAAAAATATTACCGTAGTCTTCTGCATCAACAGTACTGTAATTACTTTATTAGTTTGACCTTTGACGTGATCTTCACCTTATACCACCATGCGTCTGTTTTTCTCTATACAGAACAAAATGCCACCCAATGCAAACTCTGCAGACGGTAAGTCATAATCTTTGTTTACTTCATGCTTTACCTTCTTTTATCTCGCAGTATTTATTAAAAGGCTCAGAGTACCTTTACTTGCTTCTGCATGTTAACGAAGGAAACCGCAAATGAGCCTCTCTGTTCAGTCAGTTGCAGGTTTATTTTCAACGTCTTGTCTCGTACCATCAACAAGACACTCATTTTAAATAGTGTCATCTATAGATGCAGAGACAGAGTAAAAACACAGCCTTTAGTTCACAGTAAACGAGCCCTATTTCTATTATTAGGAAGGAAGTTTGTTACATACTGTAGTCTGATACGACTGTTGGTCACAAACTTTGATGCAGTTCAAACTTGTGTCCACTGAAAATACATCATGCGAAGATACTTAGTTATGTTTCACAATCAGATCACAAAACCATGCTTTAAAATGTTGATTCTCTGCAAGTTAAGAAAAGCAATTGATATAGATTTTTTTATAGAAAATCTATTAAAGGGGGTTTTCAAAATGTGAATTTCTCGCGTGCTCTCATTTCTCAGCATAGAATCCTTGAATGATGAATGGTGTTTTTTTTTCTATAGGGGAGAGTATTGCTATGGCACTGTACGACTATGATGCCATACATGAAGGAGACCTTGGCTTTAAGAAAGGAGACAGACTCAAGATCTTAGAAGAGTAAGTAGAGTATCAGTGTTGAGGAATTTATGTTGCTTCAGCGACTAAATACATTTAGTCCTAACATCTGGTTTACTGTGTCACTGATGACAAGATATATTCACATTTCTTTATGTCCTTGTCTTCTCTTGCTGTCTTTATCTCTCTGTAGATCAGGGGAGTGGTGGAGAGCTATGTTAATCAGTACAGGTCAAGAAGGCTTCATCCCCAGTAACTATGTAGCCAAAGACACTCTGGAGGCGGAGGAGTAAGTGTACTCTCCTAAAAATCACAATAGAATTTCTTACTGCTGAGTTTTGATGTAAGATTGAACAAAATGTCATTAGGCACCTTCTGCACTTTTTCTATTAATGAACATGTAAACAAAGCACATATCAATGGAAAGTGAAGGTTCAGAGCCGTTACGAAGTTTATCTACTGACTGATCTGTTTCCTACTGTTAAGTTGGTTCTTTAAAGGCGTGAGCAGGAAAGATGCTGAGAGGCAGCTGTTGGCCCCTGGGAACAAAACGGGGTCCTTTATGATCCGAGACAGCGAGACCACCAAGGGTGAGAAAAACAACAGCCAGAAAATTTTACCATGCAGATTTTTAGTACTACGCAGTATGAAAAAATGGAGGAAGGCGTGCTGAGTATGTCCTCAGCACTATGGGTTATCAGTACAGCATAATTACGTGCCTCATGATAGCAACTAATCGCAGCAGCTTTTCTACTTCTCAAGAAACCACGGGAGGAAACCTGATTTCTGTAATTAAAGTTACAATTTTAAAATGTCTGCTCATCTAAGACAAGCAAGAATAAAAAAAAATCAAAAAATGATTGAGTTCATTAGCAGTAGAAAATCGCCCGTGGGTCAGATGGTAACTACCATTTTCTCTTTCTGTTAACACAGGAAGCTACTCTCTGTCTGTCAGGGACAGTGACGCCCATTCTAGTGACACAGTAAAACATTATAAGATCCGTACACTGGACAATGGAGGATTCTACATCTCACCTCGCATCACCTTCAGCACCCTGCAAGAGCTGGTCAGCCATTATAAAAGTGAGTTCACTACTGTCATAGTTGCCTGTTTGAGTCTTGAATATATTCTACACATTGGTCTTACAAAGGAGGAACTTGAATTGAGTTTGTGTTCCACCACTAATAATGCAAAGACATTGCTACATTTTTAGAATGGAATCTGTATTTTTTTTATATTTTTAACCCTAATTTTAAATTGATTTTTGCGAAAACAGTGTTTTACACAAAAATAAGAACAACAAAGTCTCACTGTGTCTTTAACATGAAAAAGTCAAGTCATTAAATATGTTTTCTGCTCATTGCAGAGCAAGGCGATGGCCTCTGTCAATCCTTGACCAATGCATGCCTGAGCCCCAAACCTGAAAAGCCCTGGGAGAAAGATGCCTGGGAAATACCAAGATCTTCTCTTAAAATGGATAAGAGGCTCGGTGCCGGCCAGTTTGGAGAAGTCTGGATGGGTGAGATAGACTGGAATCATTTTTGAGTCCAGTTTTTAATGGAGATTTAAAGAATCTATTTTGTAAAGATAATTATTGTAAATATTACCATTATAGCAACATACAATAAGCACACCAAGGTCGCAGTGAAGACCATGAAGCCAGGCAGCATGTCAGTGGAAGCCTTCCTGGCAGAGGCCAACCTGATGAAGACCCTTCAGCATGACAAACTGGTCCGACTCAATGCTGTGGTAACCAAAGAGGAGCCTATCTACATCATTACTGAGTTCATGGAGAAAGGTATGTGTGTGTGTGAGCTACTTTATATTACACTGAATCAATTGTAATGAGTTTGCTGTAAAGAAAGTCCTAGTACACCTAGTAAAACAGTTATAATGTTGAGTCATGGCAGCTGGACTTCACAGAACTTTGTCAGTCTGAGGGACGTTGGCTAGTGGCCACAAAGTTATCCTCCAGGTTGGTGGTCACTAGCCAACGTCCCTCAGATTGTTTCTACCTTACAAGAAAGAAGTCCAGCACCAACACTTAGGTTACAAATCATCTGCACAAACAGTTTGCTGAACGCAACACAAAACCAGCTGTAACATTGGACTGTGTTTGTCTCTGTGTGCTTGCAGGCAGTTTATTAGATTTCTTAAAGAGTGACGAGGGTAACCGTGTGCAGCTGCCCAAGCTGATTGACTTCTCTGCCCAGGTGAGATTTGTTGGTAACCCTCCATTAAAAACTTTTTGTACGTTCATATTCTGTCTTATTTGATTCTATTTTTACAACACAGTGAAAAGTTTTTTGTTTCAGCTGTATCCACAGCCGTCATCAGAGCATTGCTTTTTGAGGTCACTTCCTCTCTTGTTTATCAACCAGCAGCAGGGGATGATACCGCCCCCTGCTGCCGTTTCCAATGCTCTGATGACAGCTGTGGATACAGCTGAAACGTCAGCAACAGGTAAACAACAAAAAACGTTTCACTGTGTTGTAAAAAAAGAATCAAAAGGTATAATTCTCCATTACATTAAAAAAAAGTTGGTCTTGTTGCTTAGTTGTTTATTTGATATCAACGAGCCACTGAATGTGCTTGTTTGCTGTATATATATTTACATGTGAACATATTTTCTTGCCTTGAAACGGTCTATTATAATGTTAATAGAAAATGATATATATATATATATGTACCTTGGTTACTGTGTACTTGCAACAGCTTTTGGTCGTGGGTCTTCTGTGTTACAATGCTAGCTCTTGCATACCAGATTGTGAAAATCAGTGAGCAAAGAGTGTGATGGGTGGTGTACACTGTTATAAACAGTAGGACTAAAAATGTTTTAATACAATACCATAGAGTCAGTGATGTGAGCCAACATGATGCAGCGGCAGAGCTTGTGTTTGCACTTTCAGACTTGCAGTAACGTAACAACAATGCAGAATGAATATATCAACAATATGTTGACATGCAACTTCAATTACAGAACACACATCACAAAACAGAACTGACTTTCCTACTTGCCGGTAATTGTTGTCAGTCACATTAACTACAGGGAAATACTGCACAGTAATGCATGTTTTGAGTCTTTCACATGGACTTTTTTCTCTCTAGATTGCAGAGGGCATGGCCTACATTGAGCAGAGAAACTACATCCACAGAGACCTGAGAGCTGCCAACATCCTTGTCAATAAAGCCTTGGTGTGCAAAATTGCTGACTTTGGCCTCGCTCGTATCATAGAAGACAACGAGTACACAGCCAGGGAAGGTATGACGCAATACCCACTGTCACATGTTGTGCACGCACCTGTCATCAGCAGAGGGGATTAAGAAACTGGGGACACCGATGAAATGGGCGCAGCCACTTTCATCAGTTGATGGGGCATTTTCTTAGTACCAGGCTTCTACAAGGAAATAAAAGAAAGTGAAGTTGGGAATCCATTGTTGTTTTTTACCAGGAGCCAAATTTCCCATAAAATGGACGGCACCTGAGGCGATCAACTACGGCTCCTTCACCATCAAGTCTGATGTCTGGTCCTTTGGTATCTTATTGACTGAGATTATCAGCTATGGACGCACACCATACCCAGGTAAACAGAAGAAATATATTTGGTGGATTAACCGATTTGCAATCACAGCTTTCATGCAGTGGTCTCTTTATTTTTTCCAGCACAGCTGTTGATGCTTAGTGTAGATTATTCAAACAAAGTTTTTCGTTTAGGAACAGTTCTCTTTATCGCTGCCTCCCTCTGGTCTAATAATGTAATTGCTTCCTTTAATATTACTGGATTTGATTGTTTCAAGTTAGCATCGTTCAAAACAACAGGTACACAACTTTTTTGCTGCATTTAACTCATATCTCACTGATAAAATCTAGTAAGTACATATTGTTGCTAACTAAGCATAGGTAACTTCTCAGTTAGGACAGCTTATTGGAATTTACAGTGCCACAGTCCATGTGAAAGTCCTCAGTGGCTCTTCAGTAGTAAAATCATATGCTCCTGTTTTCAGGGATGACTAACCCAGAAGTGATTCGTTCCCTGGAGAAAGGCTACCGAATGCAGCGCTTGGAAAGCTGTCCCACTGAACTCTATGACATTATGATGGAGTGCTGGAAGAACAAGGCAGAGGAGCGTCCGACATTTGATTACCTGCAGAGCGTCCTGGAGGATTTCTACACAGCCACAGAAAGCCAGTACCAACAACAGCCTTGAGATTAAGTCTCTCTATATCGGTCTTGCTGTCTCTCCTTCTCTCTCACACATAGTAACAAGGGACTGCACAAAAATTACAGAAAAAGGTTGAAATTTCAAATTTGTTACTTTAAAAGCTAATAGGTGCTACCTCTTAATTGGTTCCTTCTCTATTTGAATTATGACATTGTATAGGAATATAACCACAGTAGAGACATTAAAAAACAATATATAGTAGTAATAGTAGCATATAATAGTTACTATGTACAGCAACTATGCTACGAATATAACAAATATTATGATGACGCGATCCTACCTCATACATAGGTTAGGCGAACAGCATTATACTTACTGTCTGATAAAGCTCTGAAGGCTTGGTCGTGGGCTAACAGCGATTCAGTACAGCTGCATCAGCTGAACTGGGTCTTTTCTATCTAAACAAATAGGCCACCTTGTAAATCAGTAGTGATTGGTGCAGAATATGTGCAAACTGATATTGTATATGTTTGCTACTTGTGTGGTGTCAATCGTGACCCACATAAGTATGTTTCACATAATTTATTTTTACTTTTATTGTATAAGTTTTGTTATACTTCAGATTGCACAATGAAAGGCGATCATGGATGTAAAAATAGGCTGCACATTATTATGCACGGTAGCAGTTTTACTTGGAAAGGCCCCTTCAGCACAGTCATGTACTGTATAGTGCCCAACTATTCAAAAAAAGGTTTGATTACTTATTTTCTCAAAAATAGACAATTTACCAATTTAGTAATTATTGTACAGTCCCTAAACATGTTGCGTGTTCTGTGTGTGTTCTGCATAAGCTTTATACTATCTAGGAGACTGTGCAGTAGATGTTTAACAATTGTTAAACATGGCTGTCGCACACACAAAATATTATTTTATACAAAGGTACATGGCCATATTCACAAACAAATAATTGTAGGCCACCTAAAAGCTGTCACGTGGAAAGGGCTGGGGTTAGCTGTTCATGTTCCAGCACACATTGTGCATCCATCAAAGAAAGATATAAGCGCAACACAGATGTTCATGTTGAAATGTGTGGTTGAGATCTGTTAATTCTCTGTTGGTACCCAGGGTTCAACAAGCAGAGTTGTTAAACGTATTGTATAACATTTCAGGAAAAGGTTGTTAATGTGGACAAAGGGAAAGATAAATGGATGATTATACTTAAATTCTCTATTTATGTATCATAGATATTTCTCATTATGATGTGACTTGTTACAGCATTAACTCCTTTATAGTGCCTTTTACGATAGTTGTTTGATTCAGGCTAAACTATATATTACATACATTCTGTAGATATACTGATAAACTGAACATGAAGGAATGCTAGTATTTAGAAAAGAGGTCTTTAAGGTGATAATAATAATGTTTATTGATTATTCTTACCCATTAAATTTGTCTGGGAACTTGTTGGCAATCAGTACATATAGAAAACTCATGTCTTCTTCTTATATTCTGCTTGGAAAAATAATTTATTCCTGCGTATTATACTGCTCTTAATCTTTCTGAAAACATTTTTCGATTGTTTTTGTGTTTTTTTGTTTAATTTTCTACAGTTTGAAAATGTGCTTTTCTTATTGTTCTAAAAGTTATTGCACAAAATCAATGTGGAACATGTAAAATATAATGAATTATTTAGTTAATCATACATCATGTGATAATAGCAATGTCATGCCAACTGCTTTGACACAAATAGGTGACCAAAATCAGACTAAACGTGAGGTGAATAGTGAGTCATGATTTCATGCTGTGACAAATTAGGTATCACTTATCCAGACAGAGCTGTGAGCAACAATATCTGAGAATGTTCTGCTTGTCCTACTAACAGGTAATATAGGACAATATGAATCAATGCCTAGCACTGTACATATATTCATGAAGTTCCAAATATTTGGTCATTTTTCTTAAATTAAAATACAGCTCTTTGCATATTTTGTTAGATGCTTGTTACAATAAAACTGTTATGGAAATGTTAAAATAAACTGTTTTACAAACAAGTATGCAAGTGTGTATTTAACCAAGGGCATTGGGTTAATTGCTGTTTTTTCACTACACCAACACATTTTTTATATATTAAAACTGCACATCTCACCTTCTTCGCCATCTCATTAAAGCATGTAGGATTTAAGAAAAAATCAGATGTCACCAATCCAATCCCAATTTGCTTCGAATGATTTTACCAACGCCTTCAGCCCTATAATAATGTAAAAAGAGAAATCACTGAGACTGCACAGCTCAGATCCTGCAGTAATTTAGTTTTCTCACAATTCTTATTAATTGGTACAAAGTAACCTAACAAAATTCTCAAGTAGCCGAATGTAAGATCCAAGTAGAATACCAAACTGGAGCCTACCTAATAAGTTACAATACTTAGTAGATAGTTATTTTAGTGCTGGCTTTACTGTAGCTAACAATGTTATTCAACAAAGAGTTTTTGCAATAAATGGAATAACCATCCCATAATTATTTTGTGGATTACATTTGTAGCCCTTACTTCTGAATGTTGGTAGCATGCTCCAATCTATCTGAGCTGTGGGTATTAAACATTTCAATCTTTGTGTTTTGACTCCTCACTCACACTCTCGCACACACGGTTCTCTCACCTGGTGTTACACCCTAAACAGTTCCCTGTGGGCCACGGCAGGTAGGGACCCATTTAAATGTGACACCTTACTACAACACCATAATAAAGTAGAATATACCTAAATAATGTAAAAAGTCACTAAAGTTACGCAATAAAGCAGACAGAATAACAGCACAGGAACATTTGTGTAACGGAAAACCCTTGATTTGAACTAGTCTCAGTCCCTGTGGAGGAAAAACCTTAATGGGGTGTCAGGAAGTCCAGGTTTAAAAGATTTCTGGGTGTGTCACCTTAAAGTGGAATTAATTAATCGGAAACCACCACCTTCCACGACGTCACTAATGACACGTATTCAAAATGGCGGCCGCGGCTATGGTAAGCGAACTCTTTTTTTTAACCAAACTATACATCGTTGATAATGTTATCTTTGATGTTAACTCAGACATAGTGTTGTGATGACGGTAGTTGAAAGTTACCATAGTTGACAATATATGAACAGTAACTGGATTCGGATATGAGTACGCTGCTATTGACGATCATGCTAACTACAGTTGGCTAGCTAATCTTACCTAGCCTGATTCTCAGTGAGCTGAGGCAACAAAAACTGTTTTGTATTACTATTATTATTGTTCTTCGGGTACAATAAATGGTACCGATAGAGTATAGATAGACGCCTAACTAGCTTCGAGACTGTCATGGGCTGTACAGTCATGAGAAATCAGCTAGCCCAAGTTTGGCTTGACATTGGTGAGCCGTTAGCAACAGAGCAGGATGCTATAACGATGTCGTTAGCTAACTAACAAGTCAAAAGTGCCAAATTTTGTCAAGATAACAGCAAGAAATCGGCCACAAAAAAACAAATGTTACACAAGATGAGACAAAGTCTTGGGCCAAGTTTGTATTTAGTTAGCTGTGCCGCTACAGCGTGATAACATAAATGTCATTTAAGTCAGTAGCCATGTTTGCTAACTTCCATACCTGACATACAATAAGTCACAATACCTACAAAGCCCGCGTTTGCACTAGATGTTTTCATCACGCATTATTTCACATGTGTTAATGATTTCGAAATAATACAGTCATAAGTGTGTGGTATCATATTGAACGCGAACGACTCTTAAGTGAAACCATATGATATGATATGTTACGATAAAATTATTGTGGTAAGTCAAGAACGTCAAAACTGTCAAAGCTTTTTCAAGTTGCTAAGCATAGCAGGCCAGACAGGTACAAGCATTGTCTGACACGAGGCGCCTCAAACCCCCATGTGAATCATAAGTTGCTGCCTATGTTTAGTGCTTTTCATGGTGGCTTGTTGTGGTTGGTCTGTGAAAGGCTTTGGACCAAATATATAAATGCCATCAGCCTGCAAGTTAAAGGTTTCTGTCATCCTTCTCGCTCTAGAATGTAATTGTTATCTTTCTACAAAATACATCTTATCCTGTATGGGCAGCAGCTGGTGTCTCAGAGTGAGTGTCGAGGACCGTTTCTTCGGTACACCCCACTGGCAAATACAAGTATAGATGTCATGTGATTTCTTTGTACTGTTTCCTGTTGCAGTTTGTGAACACCCTAACTCCCCCAGTGCCTACAGACCCGCACGATTTAAAGTTAACAGATTTCTTTTCTCTCAGACAGGTTTTGGTAATGTCAGATTTATCTCTTTGTACATTTTTTTCTCTGTTTGTTTTTCATACTGCACTGTGGAGAATATAATAGTACACACATCTAGCACCTGGATTAGTGTATCACATTAAACTGATCTGGGATTTCAGCTTAATTTATATGTAGACATTGTTCTGAAAAAAAAGATGTGCGTTCACATGCTTCACACTCTGAAGTGTTTAATGTAATGGATGTATATCAAGTATGTACATTCAGATGGGTCAGTTGAGACTCAATTGAGGTGGTTACAGTAAGCACTTTTATTAATGAAATATTGGAGTCCACGTAAACACTGATTTTGTTGTCCATATCAATCTAAATTTTTGGAGATGAGGTTTGACATTAAGTTAGATTTTAGCTGTGATTATTAACAGTTATGGAACATAAATTTCCTGATGTGAAATTGTTAGGAAGTAGGTTTGCCCAGCCTGAGGGCATTTCTTGAAAGCTTTGCCAAAGACCCTGTTGTCAGTGCTCAGTAACATTCACAGCATGACTTTTAGCTTTGTAACAAAAGTACAATATTTGTAATTCAACTAAATTTGTGAGCATTAAAATGTGTAATGATTAGTTCATGTTTAAAATTATTAAAATCTCTGTGTCTTATATATATCCACACAGTATTTTTTGTAAGTACACACGTTACAGTGTTTGTGTCTGTGTTGTAGGAGACGTGGTGGGCCTTGCTGCTGTTGTCTTTGTTACCTGTAGTACGGCCCTTCTATGTTCCCGGAGTTGCTCCCAGAGACTTCCATGATGGTGAGATGGTGAAAATTAAGGTAAGCTTAATTAATTATCATTATAGATGATAAACTGAGTCTGAGTGATCACACAGTTCCATCTCCAGGTCCATGCTATGGTCATCTCTAGACTCAACTATTGTAACTCTCTCCTCTAAGCTCCGGAGCTTCTGCAGTCACCATCAAACCCCTGCAGAAGTTCCAAAATGCTGCCGCCCGCCTCATTCTGAACCTACATCACACCTCTTCTCACCTCTCTCCACTGGCTCACAGTGAATTTAAATCCTTGTTTGCATACAGGGCTGTAAATGGAAGTGCACCCTCTTATCTCAACACGCTTTTATTTAGCTACACTCCTGCACACACTCATAAGTTCCCCTTTAAACAATTAACCGCCGTGCTTTGTTCTAAACGTTGTTCAGGCTAAACATATCAGCAAAAATAAGAACCGGTTTTTGGTCAGAGCTGGTATCGCCCAGCACTGGTACAGTTCTCATTACAGTTGTTTAACTGTCAGCACTGAGGTTGGGAAGTTGTTTAAGACATTTAATTTGCAGAAACCTCTCTTCAAACAGGGGTTGTGATGTCACTGTTAGAAACCCAACAGCCAATTACAGTGTCTACTTTGATTCAAAGGTTTGAGTGTATTTGTTTTCCAGGCAGTGAAGCTGACCAGCTCCCGTACCCAGCTTCCTTATGAATACTACTCACTCCCATTCTGTAAACCAGATCATGTTTTCTATCAGGTAGAGAACCTGGGTAAGTGGGGTGCTGCTTATTTGACCTAATGCTATGTAGGAAAAGTCCTTAAATCTTGCATGCTGCCATATAAAAACAAATATTGTATTCATGTAGTTTGTTTTGTATTTTCTTCTTTTCCGTAGGCGAGGTGTTGCGTGGGGATCGTATTGTCAATACATTCTACACTGTTAATATGAACAAGGACAAGAAATGTGAGGTAGTGTGCAACAAGAAAAAACTCACCTTGGATGAGAGCAAGCTGGTTGCCGAGCGTATCCAGGAGGAGTATTATGTTCACCTGTGAGTATTGATGGCAAGTTTAAACTGATGTGTTCAAACTTGTTAGGGCAACATTGGATATCCTTTTTCTTAGCCACACATCAATCAAGCACTTACAAACTCTCGTGTGCCTTTCAGTATTGCAGATAATTTGCCAGTTGCCACTAGGTTGGAGTTTTACCCCAACCGAGAGGCAGGAGGTGAAGAGGAGCAGAAGAAGGATATTGTGAAAGATATCCAGTTTGAGCATGGCTACAGGCTGGGCTTTGTCGACAACAACAAGGTGGATATACATGCTATATATGCTTTTTGTTTGTTGATAACAGATTGTGTTTAGCTCAAACTACTTTTAAAGGCTGTGAACTTGTAACGTAGCCTCCAATGATGTGTGGACTTTCTCTGTTGATGTACATCCGTGTGCACTTGTGTTTGACGGGGCTGTTTATACCGGTATATTTGTGCACAGGGTATAGGAATTTCTAATTCTAGCAGGAAAACATACTGTGGAGTTTGTTAGGAAGAGCTCAGATATGAAACCACGTCAACACTTATTTACCACAGTGCCACAAACTCCAAAGACCAACTCGCTCATGTGAAACCTTCCAGACTGACCGTGGTCAAGTCTGGTGTGAGTCTTACATGAGCATGAACATTATATGGAAGACTTAAAACAAGCTATTCCCTCAGTAATACGCAGTTAATGGTGACTTTTCTTTACTTCAGCCATTGTTTGAAAACAGCCAAAATATACTGGGATATGGATTTTTAAGTCCATATCACCTATCCCTAGTTTGACATTTAATACTGATGTGTTAGATAAACATGATGTATTTGGAAGGTTCTAATGTTTTGTCGTGTACTTCTGTTTTCTCTGCTACAGTTTTATCTGCACAACCACCTGTCCTTCATCCTGTACTTCCACAGGGAGAAGCTGGAGGAGGGAGAAACTCATGGCTACAGAGTTGTGCGATTTGAAGTGGTGCCTCAAAGTGTAAAAGTAGATGGTAGGTGTGAGCGCAGTGTGAATGGCTTTAAGTTGTGTACCTGTTTCTGACATACGGGTGTTGCCGCCTGAGTAAGTAAACCACTGGAATAAAAACTACATCACTCACATTTGTATTACGTTCTCTGTCTTTATTTATTCTTAGATCTGAAAGCAGTGGAAAATGCCAAAACGTGCACCTTGCCTGAGGCCAGTGGATCTGCGCCCCAGGAGATTGACCGAAACAAGGAGAACGAAGTCCTCTTCACCTACTCTGTCCACTGGGAGGTCGGTGACTGCTACATGGATTGTCAAGGACTCCGTCAAAGGAAAGATGAATGTACATGAAGGACAGCTAAGCCTGTTGTTTCCTCTGCAGGAGAGTGATGTGAAGTGGGCTTCTCGATGGGACACATACCTGACCATGAGTGATGTCCAAATCCACTGGTTCTCCATTGTGAACTCTGTGGTGGTCGTGTTCTTCCTCTCTGGTATGTTGAATTTCTGATAAATGCTGCTCAGCTCATCTGTCGTATCTTTGATTACAGTATTAACACAATTATCTGTAAGTCATGTAAGTAAAATGTCTTTTTATGATTGCAACTTCTGTCTTTGTAGCTGACTGAGTTACTTCTTGTTCCCCTTAAAGGTATTCTGAGTATGATCATTATCAGGACGTTGAGGAAGGACATCGCTAACTACAACAGAGAGGATGATATAGTAAGAAGCTGCTCACGATCATCAGGTTTTGGAGAAAAGGACACATTTACCAATGTCTTTTGAAATTTGTTCTTTTGGAATAGTCCAGAAAAAACTAAATCAGAATTCCGACATGTTCTTAAACCACAGACTTGATCATACTTCCATTCTTATACTGAGAAATCCCTGCAAGAGATCCTAAAAGGGCTGCACGGGGCTGCAGGCCCATAGATCTGGCACAGAAAATGGAAAAACTAAACCGAGGAAATAGTTCAGTAGTTTTGAAGCTGAAAGTAAACAACAAGTAAGGTTCATGTTCAATAGTGTCAGCAGCCAAAATCAAATAACATGGCGAACAGTGCAGAAATCTGAGAATAAAAGTGAGAAATCAATTCTTATGTGGAGTGGTATGTTAGCTGGGCAATTCCGCTGTTATGTGCCAGGCGGGGGTCAAACATATTTACAACACAGCATGTAGAATAGACATAAATGTGATAACCAGCAATGCCAGCAAACTCCCCTCCCTAACTCACTCCCTACCTAACCAGGAGGACACCATGGAGGAGTCGGGATGGAAGAATGTCCACGGTGACGTCTTCAGGCCGCCTCAGTACCCCATGATTCTCAGCTCTCTGCTGGGCTCAGGGGTTCAGCTCTTCTGCATGATTCTAATTGTTATTTGTGAGTATGTTTGACAGTGTAAATCCCTCTTTTACCCACAAATGCATCCTCCAGTCATTTACCTACATGGTTAAAACATGAGTTAAAATCAGGTCAAAGTTCTTCTCATGGTGCCAGAGCTCAGCATCGTGTTGTTCTATACCTGTGAAGCAGTGAAGTTCTGCAGCACGGAGAACTTCGCTGGCCCATCTAACAAATGACTCCAATGCAAACAACATTTTAGGCTCATTAGCAACAGAGTGAGGTATTGCAGGGCTCCACAGGAGAAGGATTTTGGTCCTGTATGGGAGTGACAGTTGCATTCCTAGGTTAGTTCTCCATTTTGCAAATATTCAGTGTAATTACCACACGTTCTTGTGTTTTATAGTTGTTGCCATGTTGGGCATGTTGTCTCCATCCAGTAGAGGAGCTTTGATGACCACTGCTTGCTTCCTCTTTATGTTCATGGGGTAAGAACCATCTGATCATCAAAGAACATCTTAAAGTTAACGATGAAGCTACCTTGGAACGGACCGTTACTTACTTACTGTTTGTGTCTCCTCCAGTGTATTTGGAGGCTACTTTGCTGGCAGACTGTACCGCACACTGAAGGGCCACCGGTGGAGGAAGGGAGCATTTTGTGTGAGTGAATAATAGGTTAAAGCTTCATCAGTTTCCCTTTGATGTGTAAATAAGTGTTTACAAGAAGATGTTTGTTTGGTCATCTCCTTAGACGGCAACTCTGTATCCTGCTGTGGTTTTTGGAATCTGCTTTATCCTCAATTGTTTCATCTGGGGTGAACACTCGTCTGGGGCTGTGAGTATCATTAGCTAATTAATAATTTACTTAAGTACTGTCGTGTATATTATGTTATTGTAGCTGTGAGATTACTTCAAGGCTCATCTTATGCTTTTCTCATGATCCACAGCTTTCAGACTCAGCCTCTTGTAAAGTTCAGCTTCCGCTTGCAGACAGCCACGCTGTCATTATACTGTAGAATAAAATCTTCTATAAATTGATTTTTTTTTTGGTTTGGGTTATTGTTGATCAGATGAGTATAAATGGTACTGGTAGGTAGAAAGTCTAGAACAACGTGGTATAACACAAAAGCTATTTCTTACGATTCTTCCCGTTTCCACTTCAGGTTCCCTTCACCACGATGCTGGCGCTGCTGTGTATGTGGTTCGGTATTTCCATGCCTTTAGTCTACTTGGGCTACTACTTTGGCTTCCGCAAACAACCTTATGATAATCCAGTGCGCACCAACCAGATCCCCCGACAGGTCCCGGAGCAGCGCTGGTACATGAACAAGTTTGTTGGGTGAGTGTTCAAACAAGCGAACAGTCTCATATGTTAGTCACTCACTAGTTTGGCTGAGTGCTGCCGTGTAGGTACAACGATTTCTTTTGTCTTCACTAGAATCCTGATGGCTGGGATCCTGCCATTTGGTGCCATGTTCATTGAGCTCTTCTTCATTTTCAGTGTGAGTGAACACGCTCGACTCTATTTAAACGTTTCAGAGACGGATTCTATCGTTCTTTTTATAAGTTCCATTCAAACGCGTGTGTGTGACCCTACAGGCCATCTGGGAGAATCAATTCTATTACCTCTTTGGCTTCCTGTTCCTGGTATTCATCATCCTGGTGGTCTCCTGCTCTCAGATCAGCATTGTCATGGTTTATTTCCAGCTCTGTGCAGAGGTGAGTTCACATCAGTCGGGCTTAGAGAGATGTTAATACACATATTTATCATACACACTGTTGCACCGGTGGTACGAGTGATTGGTGTGTTAATGGGAGTCATGACATTTCTCCCTGCAACGATTTGTCTTTTGTCTTTGAAATTAGAAAATTGGAAGTTGATTTAAATCAGAATCATCTTTATTCGCCAAGTATGTTGCACAAACAAGGAATTTGCTTCTGGTCTTTTGTAGCTTCTCTAGGACAGTACAGACAGAAAACAAATACATAAAAAACAATAAATTAAAGACAGAAAGACAAGTGTGTGTGTAGTGTGCTGAGTTTAGTGCAGTTTGTGCACTCACTAATCTAAATGATTCAAGTTTCAAAACACTTTATTAATCCCAGAGGGAAATTGTTTTTCCTAGATACAGCTGCTCTTATTCAGGAAAGATTAGAAAACCCACAACCATAAATGGCACCAACGAATATAAATACAAAAACATGCTAACATCAATCTCTAGAGTTGTTGTTCTCCCCTCTCCCCCACTCATAAGTCTCTGGCTGAACGTGCTCCTCTGTCCAGCCAGGACTGTGTAGGGGGTGGGAGGGATTGTCCAGGATTGAGAGGAGTAGTACCTACAGAAGATATTTGTATTATGCTACTTTTTAGGTTTAGTTGTGTGTATGACTTTTTCTCACACCCATGTCATGAGTTGTCTCTTTCTTACCTCACTGTCAGGATTACCGGTGGTGGTGGAGAACTTTCCTGGTTTCAGGAGGCTCGGCCTTCTATGTTCTCATTTACGCCGTCTTCTATTTTGTCAACAAGGTGAGAACCACAGACACACAGGTTTTAAGTAACTCTTCAGTGGCAAAGTATGAGCTTTACTTCAAACTATTCACAACTGACGCACCTGCTGTTAAATATTCCACTTTGATTTTGACCGGTGATAATAATTGTGTTTCTTGTTCCCCAGCTGGACATTGTCGAGTTCATCCCCTCCCTTCTTTACTTTGGCTACACCACCCTGATGGTGCTGTCATTCTGGCTGCTGACGGGCACGATTGGCTTCTACGCAGCCTACATGTTCATCAGAAAAATCTACGCTGCCGTAAAGATTGACTGAGTCGTCCCGTCGCTGCTCTTCTAATTATTATATATTTTTTTCCTTTGGTCACTTTTTTATTGTCTTTTTTTCCCCTTTTTTTATATATTTTTATTTGTTGTTTCCAACAAGCACTGACTTGTGTGTAGAAAACAAAAGGAGTTCTTACGGTGCTGCAGCCCCAGCCACTGGACTCATGAAGGAGAATAGCAAGATGGAAGGTGTAGAGGGGCTGTTTCTCTCCTCTCACTCGTGTCTTTCCCCTGTCTCGTCTCTTCAGGACCGAGTCTCAGAGGAAATTCACCTCTGATGGGACAATTACTGTCTTCTGCTGTTTCACCTTGCACACAACACAGTGGACCAAAGTTTGTCAAACGATCTCCACGTTTTCTTTTTGTTCTGGGTCTAACTTATCTATGTTTTTACAGAGTTTATCTCTGTCTTTTCTTTCCAGTCACCTCCAGGGAGGGTGTTTTCAACTAATGAATTGTGTCTTTTCATGTGTTATTTGATTTGAAAGACTTTACAGATCAGGGAAGAATTGGGGAGCCTACGCGTGCTTATGGTGTTAAGTTTGTTGTGTGGAACTGATATCTATGGGAATTATGCTGTGGAGTTCTGTATTGTACCACAAGAAAGGATAAATTAAATGTTTTGTTACTTTTTACTTCAGTTTCCATGTCCTGATGTGACCACGATACCACAACTGTAATGAAAACTTCTCCTTTCAAAACAACGGATCTTATTGATGTCAACATATTGGTCCGTTTGTGCTCGGCTCTGAAGCGGACTGTGAAGCCACTGCGCTGAAGCAGTGTACTGCTGGACAAAGCCACTGGAGGTGGAGGAAAGCTGCAGAAATCACGAGGAGGAGAAACCTTTTGTGTGTCAGAGTCTGCAACACAAATACATGTGCGTGTTTGGAACTTTTCCAGTAGTAACTTAGAAAAAAGTACAAGCTTCTCTCTGCTCATGAAACATGCAGTCGGTGTAGCCTGAACTATGCAGTAATGGAAGGAAATGCAAAGCAGCCATTTGTGAAGGCTATTTTAAAGGACCATTGTGTGGAGAAATGCCACCTTTCTTAGTTTGAATCTGATGTATGATGATGATATGAAGCCAGCGATGTCGCCTCCATGCATTCGCAGTAGTGGTAGTTGTGATTTTACCAGTGCGCCGGCGTCATGGGATGGAAAGCACTGACCTGTCAGTGTCCGACAGTGTTGCAACTGGATCTGTACATGTAACATTTGTGTAGGTTGATAACCACGTTTTCTGTATATTCCTCTTTCTTTTTCCCAAATGTCATTTCTGTGGATTCAAACAGTTGGTCACACTTTAAAGGTACTCTCCAGGTTAAAGCCTACAGAACTCAAGTTGATGGCTGCCCACAGCCAACCAGTATGTTTTATTTCTGCAGCTTACGGTGTGTATTCATGAGTGTAACATCACTGTGAGAATAGAAATGAGCACTGCTTTCTGTTCGACACAAAGTGACCACCAGTGACACTGATCTTCTTATTTAGGAAAACAGGGCTGGGAATGAACCAATGCTAACCCCTTAAAGCAGCACACACACGGGCAGTTTCTAATATATGGTTGGCCTTTTTGAAGTGAATAAAAGCTGATGCGTCAGTGTGGGGCTGTTCATAGATCACCCAGTTCTCTACAGGTCACAGCACTCTCTCGCCTTTGCCCTTGAGCTGGTAACTGAGCTGCATGAAGAGAGCAAGTCGGATGAAAATCCACAACCAGAGGCCGCTTCATTTTAAATGAGTGCATTCAGATATTAGCCATTACGTTTTTATTTATTTTCATCCCGTCAAATCCAAATTCGCGTTCTCTGTACCGCCGTCTTTATTATGTCAACGAGCTGCTGCGCTCTGACAATTAGCTGCTGTCTTATGTAAAGACAGACTCTCCTCCTGCTGTTGAAGTGCACACGCCAGGGGAGATTTTCTACAGACAGACTTTAAAGTGGCCCGAGTCATGCATGCAGATGTATGATGGAAGGGTTAACAATGTAAATAAAAGGAAACAGCTTTGTATCTGTTGCATTTCGCTGTTCGTGGCACTATAATGATTCCTGTCATCGTTTTAGACAAAAGCATGACGCTCATGATGACTTTCAAACTTGAAACTTGTTTCTGTTACTTTTCTCTTTGTTTCTTTTACAGAATGTTCAATTACAAATGTATAGTGACAAAACAATAAAGTGGTGAGTTCAATTTTAATGTTAGCATTCACTGTTTTTCTTCAAATAAGGAGCAGACCACTCGTGGATTAGAGTAGTATCAGGCTACAGCTGTGTTAAAATTTATAATTCTTAGAAGTAGCTATTAGCAGAAATCCAAAGAATTCTATTTTGTCATGTGTAATCAGCTGAATATAACAATTGTATCAATCAAATCCCAGCCCGTCCCCCATATCAGGTATGTTTAATAGACTGTAATAAATCCCTGTCTACTGAGCGCTGGCCAACATACAGTCCTTCATTCAGACTTACTGCTCCTGATTCATTCCTCAGCTGCACGTTTGTGTCCAGTGTTGTAAAGTGTTACCATCCCGTCCCTCCTGAATCCTTTTTACCAGCTCTCCAGGTTCCTTCAAATAAAATCCTCCAAATGAGGTTCTATTCTGGCACAGCTGGCATCCCATAAGTCTGTGTGTGTTGTTGTAAGTATAGCTCAGCTCCATAGTACTATAATTAGGCTGTCTTGACACTTAGCTATGCATACAGGCTGTGTGACATAATCCAGAGCCTGCGCCAACATGAGGGCTAAACACACATAAGCCACCCATCAGATAGTTCTGAGGTATTCTGGGATGGCACTATTTTTAGAACACTGAGTTGAAATGTTTTTATTTTGCTTTCACCTAAAAATTTGTGCCAAATTTTGTTTAAACAATTATTGCACACTTTCTGTAAATCCTTTAAACTTCGTTTCACTTGTCAAATATCACTATGTGTGTCTCCTACATGATATATTTAATTGAAATGTTTTATCGTAACAACCAATGATTTATACAGGAAAATCATGAACATTGACAAGGTTGCCCAAACTTACACACCCCACTGTAGAATATTGAGAGATTCCCATATTTCTTTACTCAGTCTCATTCATGATATTATTGTTACGTTGTGTCATGTGGTGAGCGCCTGCAGAGAAAGAATGACAATAATGCGTCAGCTGTGGAGTGTGCTCAAATCATTCCTGCTCAGCTCTATTTCAGGCAGTTATTCAGAGTTCCCACTAAAAGAAAAGAAACGTTGAGGAGGGAAAGGGAGAATCAAAATAGAGCGCACACTGGTAAAACCTGAGGCAACGTGGACTCAGCTCGACTTGAAGCGACTTCTCTCTTGTTGGTTTGTTTATGGCGTCTTGCAGCGTGATGGGTGCAGTTAGAATAACGATTGAATGATGTTCACTCTATTCTTTAAGTTGTTTGCTTTGTTCTTTGTCACCACCAAGTAGTGTAAGCAGCCCCCTGTGCGGCGGGCGCAGGAACAAACACCTGAGGTGTAGCACGGTTTGTTGGCACTGAAGAAGGCTCCCATTCTGAAAGGTCCGACCTTTGTGCTCAGTTATGTCAGCTTTTAAAAATGACTGCTGAATACTTAACAAGAGAAAAAAAAAACAACACAAAGAGGGTATGAAACCGCTGGTTTGTCTTTTAATCATTTCAACATAACACATGACAACTCAAAGATACACTGAACTGTACAATAAGTTCTGTTGTTGTGTTCATCATCTCTTTGGATCAACCAATATACAAATCTGTCACGTCTACATTGCAGCAACTGATTGCATGTGAGATATGTAACAAAAAAAAGCAAGACTTCTCCTTCTCTTTCTTTCTCCAAAGCAAAACACTTATGTAATTCTCCCTGTAGTTGATAAACTCCATGCTAAATAAAATAGTGTAAGTGAAGCAAATATTCTAGTTTCGTTCACTCTTTTCACCTTTTGTTTATTCCAGAGGTGGCTGTAATAGCAAGTGAGAAAGATAACATGGGCTATTACACTAAACGAGATACACAAAGAGGTTGGAATGCAAGACTTACATTAAGCTAGAAATATATAAAACTACATGTGGATGTTGCCTGCATCAGACAGTACCCAGTTTCTCACTAAAAGCAAAAAAGAGGGAGAAAAGGAGAGGGCATTATTAAAATCAAATCAGTTTTTTCAGGCTTAAACTGATGAACATATTCCCTTAAAATATTTGTTTTCTACACCTACTAGTACAGAGGAAAATTAAGGATAAGTGCATCCCTAGTAGGTGCAGGTCGAGGTAATGGAGCTACAGCCAAGACGAGGAACAGAACAACATCACTGTGAGAGGGCAGTGTTTCAGAGTTGGGAAGGTTTGGCATCAGTGTTTTTCTCAGCTCAGGCTATGGAAGCCCAAGTCTGCCAGAAAAATGATGACGTAGCACATCACATTTAGGAGGCTAAATAACACTATGAAATGATGTAACAGCCTCAGGTAATAGTGTGATATGTGTGTTGAACACAAGTATCGTGGTAGGTCTGAACGACTTATGTAGTGACTGTTTTAGACAGATTCAAGAGATAATGAAGGTTTTCATTTATCAGGCGGGAATAATTACAAAAAACAATAAAATCAATATTTCAACTACTAATTATTTTAAGTCAATCAAATGTCTTGTAATGTTAAGTAATAGCTGTGTAAGTCATGAATGGTTCTACTTAATAAATCATAATTATGGTTTAGGTTAAGTTTGTGATGAGCCATGGAAATATTTTTTTATTTTAACTTAGCTAACTTTGCTTTTATTTTTTCTAGAATGAAAACTCAGTGAAGAATGTCTGAGCCAGTCCCGGATGCTCTCAGAAACATTATCAATACGATATTGATATTGTATTGTATAGTTAGTACCATTAACCTGCAGCCACACCCAACCATCAGTTACACTTTACAATGGAAATCAAATCACAGTCGCACTATTCACGTTTATTCTGGCAGGAGTTGACCAGTGCAGCGACCCCGGCTCTGTGCATTGAGGGCAGTATTTCGAGGTCCCCTCTAACTTTTTTGTTCACTGTCTGTCTGTGGTCAGGTTGTGGCTTTGACTTTTTTCTGAAAATGCTTTTGTTCCTCACTGCCTCAAAACAACAGATATGTTGCTGCTGTTCTCCGTTCAAGCACTTGGCTGTGAAGTCTTATTAGATAAATGTATGAGAAAGAAGGCAAAGCTGGTTACCCCGAAAAAAAGAAGTTTCAAAAGAGAAGGGGCGAGGGCACTTATGTAGAAGGATATTAGTGAAAAGTCTATCAAAAATACTGTTATTCTTTTGGAGAAGAGATATACACAGAAGTTGATAAAGTCTACACATCAAACTAATGGCACATACATGTACAGGATCAATACAAAATTAAAACATATGAACATATAAGCTGAAAATTTTAAAAGAAAAAAAATACTCTTTTTTTTTAAAGGTTGAAAGTGCTAGAATTCAGATTAGCTCACAGAAACCCAGGGAGGACAAACTTGATACATGCCAAAAGCTTTTGCCTAACTTTATAGGACTAAAGAAAATATATGTTACAAAAATATAAATGCTCAATTTGATTGCTACAACGTTGGCTTAAGCCAAGAGCTAATTTATTTAGGATCAATAAAAAGCTTGATCATTTTTTACAAGAGCCATCGTCAAAATAATGACCTTCCAGGGGCAAGACTATTAAGTGTAAAACAATGTTCAAATTAGTTTAAAACTTGGATTAGAACCTATGATTTCAGACCTTTCGTGATTAAACAGTCAGACTGTGAGGAAGTTATTTTTCTACATCAGTGCTTGCTGACTACGATATTTCAGCTGCTCCAACCCTCAAAGGGGAATCATTAACCTGTCTGACACACAGGGGCCATCAGCTGCTCATCGTCGGGGTTTTTTATGTCCTACCGTAGAAAAACAGAATAATACTTGTAGCATTTTGTAACAAGCAATTGTGCAAAAATGTAGTTTCTTCTCCCCAGGTTTTGGTAAGAAAAATTAAACAAATAAAAATGAGGTGATGTGTTGTGTTGTTTTTCGAGGTCCTGTTTTATACAAACAGAAAATAATATATCATATGACAACAAACAAAACAAATATATGACTATAAGCAACACCTGAAGTCATGCAGTCAGACATGTGTCCCCCTGTGCTTTGAATGTCAAAGCCTGGGCACTCAGTCACTGCATTCTTCCAGATACCTCCACATTTTCAGACCCTTTTCCTTTGACTCTACAAAGCAGCTGAGAGAGGAGGGTGAGGAAGAGGAGGAGTACAGAGGGGATGGGGCCGGGGCTGATGAACACTTTGTCGGTTCGGTTTGTGCATGTTTCAAACTCCATCTTGCAAAAAAAAAAACAAAAAACTGAAATGTTCTAGTGGTCTACAGCTGTCGTCCATCAGCAACCGTAGCTAAAAGCAGCAGTATGTGTTTTTTTATGTGTTCGTTTCCTGTCCGTTGGATTTCACTCAGCATTTTATGGTGAGTGGGGCTCAGTGAACGGGTTTCCTTCGATGACTGGCACAACATGTGAGCACAACATGAGCTATCGCGTAGAAGGCAGGAGCTCAGCCCCGTGAAGCCAGACGTGTTGGTCGCGCCGCAGACAGAATATTAGCCAAAGAGCACCTGTTTTACTTTGAGGCTTAGGTTAACTTTGGACTCTGGTTCTTATAGGCTTGTGGTGAATTCTTAGAACGGCTCTAAACTTCAACAGCATCCAAAACCACTGAGCTGAGAAAGAAATCGTCAGAGATTTCATCGCAGAACAGGGGTTACATATTCCACTGGACAAATGACACAATCTATCTAGTTTATATACTAATCGATTATTTAGCCACTAACAGCCATCTCTAGATACTTCCCATCCACAGTTCTGAATCTGCTATAATAACTCAAGTACACGTAAAGGTAAAGATTGGATATGACAGAGAAAGCTTAAGGGAAAAAGCTAATACTTCATCCATTTGTTTCACCAAAAATGCAAGATACACACAAATGTAAACCTGCCAGACATCAAAAACATCATCACTTAGTTTTAATACAGCTACCTAAAATACACCTTACTGAGATAAAAGCAATTATAATATTTATTTTAGAGATATTTCGTACACTGCAATAACATTCTTTAACACATTTTTCCTCATCTGTCACTGTTACTCTTGTTTCTTGCCATTCACATATGTCAGGGTTCATCATTACCATGATGATGCATCTTTTTAAAAGACTGCATAAAGATGTTTCTGTATTCTACTCCAAAGATCTATATTTTAGGTATGTCAGGCAGCAATTATCGCAGGAGATAACTGTCAGAGGGAAGACAGGTGAAGGATAGATAGAAGATAGTCCTCATTGAAAGGAAACCCGGTGGATTCTGGGTCTCGTGAGGAACTACAAGTATGAAGGAAGTCTCTGTCTCGGGCAGTGAAACCCTCTAAAAGTCAAGAGAAAGGAGACAAAAGGTTTCCCAAGGAGATTCCCAAAAGCGAAGTGCCTTCTGCAAAAAAAAGTGCTTCTCTTGAGGAAAAGTTTTTAAAAAACCACCATGATATTATATCATTTTAACCAACTTGCACACGTTCACATTTCATTTTTTCCTTTTCTCTAAAAATGTGTGGCCACTTGGGCGACAGATCTTTGTGTTTGGCAGAAAACAGAAGACTCCTTATCAATCACGACATAGACCGCGGTTGTTCATTTTCTGAGCTGAGAGAGAATAACTGGACGTCCACCTAATTGGTTTTCTTGTCCCAAAAGCACCTAAAAAGCTGTGGTTTTACCTGCTATGGCTCTAGCCTAGCCGTCAACTTCGAGTCAAGGTTCAATTGTTGACTCTGTGTCTGTCTCCTATTCCTTCACTGATCTCTCTCCTCTCAATACTAACCTTGATAGTTTATTAGAGTGGGTGGTTCACAACTAAAGATGAGACACATTCTACCATGTTCTTTTGTTTGGAAAAGAAAAAATAAAGTAAAACAAAATATCCACTTCAAACATTTTTTTTCTGGGTCACAACAAGACAGATAATCTTTACTAAAAGTTATCTTTGCTTTTTGTATATTATTACATTAGAAAGTATGCAGTACCGCACCTTCTGGCCTACTGATCCTGCCCACTATACTACTAAATAGGGGATGGAGGTGGGGTAAAAAGGGAAGTAAATGAAAAAAGAAGGGTTAATACATCATTATAGCTATAGGAAAGAGGAAAAGCCCAAATAAAAGCCACCGCTTTACCTTCTTCTTTTCATATCTTTTCCTTTTTTCAAAGAGGTTAAGCTTCTTTTCAAAGCTCAATAAAAAGCTTTTGTGCACTTTCATTTTAGGCTTCTAAGTGTTCGTCTGTGTTTTTATTTCTTCTAACTCTTCGGTGTCTTGACCAGATGGTATAAAGACACAAAGCCCAAAAAATCCACACTGAGCTGGGCTGAGATGAGCCGGGTGTGGAAGCTCCTGGTTAGGCAGGGGTGGACCGAGACCTGGCTCTCTCACTGAAAGGCCTGGTGGAAGCGAGGCAGTGTGGTGGTACTAAGGCTGGAGCTAAACACTGGTGGGAGAGGGTGCAAGGGTCCGAGGCCAAGACCCCCACTGGAGCTCTGCTGCTCCTGAGGTTGCGGTTGCAAAGAGGTAAGAGGTGCCGTGGTGACGGCAGCTGCAGCTGCTGCGACTGCTGCAGCATGGGGCTCGGCAGCATGCAGAGATGAGGAAGAGGAGGAAGAAGAAGATGAGGAGGTTGTAGATGAGGTGTAGCCCATTACTAGGCCTCCCGTGCTCATGGGGGCACTGTACGGAGGCAGGTTGAGGGGCAAGAACCCCAGCAGGTGGGAGAAGTCCATGTTAGCAGCACACAGAGACTCAGCAATCACTGCAGGGCTCTTGGACAGGAGGGGATCCCCGCAAAGCTCATCTGTCAGACCCGAGGTGGGCTCCAGTCCGTCCTTGGGGGGCGAGGCAGCAGCGTGGGGCTCTACAGAGGGAACTGGGCCTGGCAAACCACTCTGCAGATCCATGAGGAAGCTCTCCATCTCCACTTTCAAGGGCTTGTCCAGCAGGTATGAGGTAGATCCCAGCTGGTATTTGGGGGCTGGCTGGGGCTGGTGCTGCTGCTGGGGAGCCGGAGCCTGGTGGTGGGGGGGTAGTGGAGGGGAATGGTGGTGGTGGTGATGGTGGTGATGATGATGGTGGTGATGGGAGTGTGGGTGAAGAGATCCAGGGGATTCTATGTGGCAACCCATGCCCATAGCTGCAGACAAGGAACTGGTCATCAGGGACGGGTGTGGATGACCCACCCCAGTATTAGACATGGCCTGGAGATGGTGAGGGTTGTACATGCCCATTGAAAAATGGGCCCCACTGGGGAACGGTTTGCCCATCATGGGGTCTTTGTTGGGACCCATGCCACACATCATGGGACTGAGCTCCTCCTTCACAGAGCAAGGAGGTGACCCTGAAGCTAAAAGACCCAACATATCCGGAGGCTCTGTCTTGATCTTCAGCAGCTCTTGTGAGTGGCTCTTCTTCACGTGGCGTGTCAGGTGGTCCTTCCTGCCAAAGCGCTGGGCACAGTACTGACAAAGGAAGTCCTTTCGGCCCGTGTGTACAACCATGTGCCGTCTCACATCCTTGCGCGTGTAGAAACGGCGGTCACAGTGGTCGCATGGGTGTTTTTTCTCCTTGGCACCGCCTGAAGACTTCCCGGAATGGCTCTTGAGGTGCTCCAGGAGAACAGGTGTACTCTCATAGCTCTGCATGCACACTTTACAGGTGAGATCACCTGCTGTGGCAGAGTGCATGGCCACGTGCCGCTTGTATCCCAGCTTGGTGTTGTAGTGCTTCCCACACTCCTCACACTTGAAGGCCTCCTTGTTGGGGTCATGGGTCTGCAAGTGGTTCTTCAGGTGGTCCTTGCGATGGAACATTTTCTCACAGAATGAGCACTGGTGTGTCTTCTGTGGAGAATGTGTGGCCATATGCCTGTGAAGGAGTAAAATAAAGAGATTATGAGCAGCAGGGGTGTTTTAAACACATTGACTTACTGTCATGTTTCCTGTGCAGTGGGCATGTAACAGTGAGGTATGAATTCCTTTCAGTCTAAGCCCGTAACTCTATAAATACATAGTTGAGTCAGTAGTTTACAGTCAGGACTTAAATTGAATTTGGAACCACTTCCTGTGATTTACCGAAACAAACACACTGTGCTTTTTATACTGTTTAAGATTTCTCTTGAACCCGCCTTGTTCAATTTGTTCAACTTCCAGTCGAAGGGGACTCACTTTGGTTATGTCGCATGTGCTGTAACCATGGAGCTACCAAAGCACTCCCTGATTTGTTTGATGACGATTTACTTCATTTAACTTCAATCTGGTGTTAGCAGTTACAGGGCAACGTTATTGTTCATTTAGAGATCTTGTTCTTGGCCACGTATGAATTTATGTTGAATACTCACTCTTGTTCTACTCTTGATGATGTGTGAACTGAGGCATATGATAAAGGTTGGGTACCTGAAAAGTTTGTATTTGGAGCTGAAGGCTTTGGGACAGTGTGGCTGTGAGCAGTGGAAGGGTTTCTCTCCTGTGTGACTCAAAGCGTGGAACCGGAGCTTTTCCAGTGATGCGAACAGAGCCCCGCACACCAAACACTCGTTCCCACTCGCTCTCCCCACTTCACCTCCTTCGTCTTCCTTCTCCCTCTCTCTCTCTTTTACCCTCTCTCGCTCTTTCTGTGTCCGTGGCAGCGGGGCAGCGCTCCCAAACAGTTTGGCGACAGTCCTTCGTCCCTCTTCCTCCGGTGTCAGTGCGGTAATATGGTGTGAGGCATCAGCGGCAGTAGCTGCCATGGCAGCCTCAGAGTGCCGCTGCCATGAATTTCACTCGTGGCTCCCCTGCCTTGCAGTTTCAGGGTGGGAAGTTGTGTGGAGTTTGTCAAAAAATAGCTGTTCACAAGAGGGGATCCAGCAGTAACAGCAAAGTAGTCCAAACTCTGTGGTGAGAGAGAATGTTTTTGAAGTTTGAGTTTACACTGAGCACGTGTCTTAAAAAAGAGTCAAAAAAATACCTGTTAGATTCCTATTTCCTTCTTTGTCTATGCACTTTCCTTCTCTCTCTTCTCTGTCTGTGCTCAGTCGCTTCTCTCCTCCTCACCCAGTCCCAACAGCTATGGTTGGTGGCGAGTGGGAAATAATGCTCTGCATCTTTACTGTTCTGTCATGAAATAGAAAACATGCCAACAATTACAGGGTCATTCATCAAAAAATGAAGCCAGGCCTACTTTGAGGGTGTGAATGAATTTTAGTAAAACATTTAAAATAAACTCAAAACCTCAGAGTCCAAGAGGAAAAATAAACTGATACAGTTCCCAGTGCTCACTTAACTTGTGTCACATGCAAAAGTTCAAATGTTTCCTCTGAGTTCACTAGGGGGAGCTGAACTACAAGTGTGGCGGACATGACAGGGGATTAGGGCAAAAAAGTTTAGTGAACAGAGGAAGAAAATGACTCTCAATCACAGCACAATATCTTTATTTGTATCTTTATCTCTCTCTCTCTCTTCCTGACGTCTCTGCATTCTCCTGTTTACTCTCAGTCACCTCTGTGACCTCTGCTAGCTAACACGCCAGCTAAGTCCAAGGTTGATCACCGCGCCGGCCGCGCCGTAAGCATCAGCCGTGTGAAGCAAGAGCTGTAAACACATGTCGGTGCAGTGTATGTGACGGAAACGATACACACAAGCTCAAGGTCTCCACATTCATGCTTGGCTCCAAACATAATGACATCCCTTCTGTGCGAGAGGTCAACGAGTGAAGGTAAATATGGTAAATTTGCTTCTTATTCTTATCAAGTAAAAAGTGTTCATGTATGCACAGGTTGTGTATGCGGTCATGTGCTTTCTTCTCTACAAGATTAGCACACGTGCCTGTGTGCTTACGTATGTCTTTGTGTGCACATGTGTGTTTGTTCTCATAATGTATGTGCGTTTACAGTGGTGGTTAAAAGAACTTGACAGCTGTAGCGTTGTGTGGTGGTCATCACCCAGCAGGGAGGGTGCAGGGGGGTGACACCCGTCCCATTGACCACCCTCAGGGAGTCTGGCTCTATTGTACAGCCTACCCACATCGCACATTCCTGGCCTGAACCATGCCGTGTCGCCCTGCCTCTCTCCTCCACACACACCAGAGCGCATACAGCGCAACACACCAACTTCTGGTCTCACCGAATTCAACATCATGTACACCCCCGCCCCCAGCCCAAACTGACAAGCTCAAACACACTTACAACGACATGCGACATCGCCAAGTTACAGAAAACCGAGCTGAAAGATGAAGGACACACTGAGATGTAAGGAGCTAGCTCCCTCAGACCTTCTGCTACGCTCACATTACACATACATAACAATAAAACTCCCTTTGAAATGACAATTACAATAATATCTAACCACCTCAAGAGGCAGTAGCTTTGTTTCATACTAAATCATTTCTCCAAAATAGATAAAGGATGGCAGGTATGTTTATCCTCTTATCTATCTATCTTAAATCACATGCAGAGAGACAGAAACATACAGTCACATATATATTATTACCATTAATATGTGTTAACACACCTGCATTTTCTCTCACTTATAACTCTATGTTCTATTTGAAAAGACATTTTTATAAAAATAGAGTCAAATCAAGCAAAGTATTTAATAATCAATATCTGTAGTATACACCAGGAAAGAAAAACAATACTACAGTTGAGTTCAGATTTTTTTCCCAGCATATATTTGGACTTGTATTGCTAATAACACCAGTGACAACCAGGTGAAATGATCCACCATGAACAATACCAGCACCCTGACGCCGAGGCATTTCAACACAGACAGAACCCACCCCCCCACCCCTTCTGCTCCCGTTCCAATCCTTTCCTTCCTGCATCACACGTCCTTGTTTTAAACCTGTATTTCCTCACAGATATTGCCTGCCACAAACAGCCGCTCAGAGCTTTGCTGACACATCATGAAGTAGGTTCCTTATCTTTTCTCAGTCAGCCATGTGTAGTCATTGACTTTCCAGCAGCCAGCAAGTAAACAACTCGTTGTGATGAAGTTTATTACATGTCAGCCAGTTTCAGTCATATAACCACCACCTATACACTGAAGCCCTTTGAATGTTTCCTGTCAAACCATTGTAAGTAGTGTTAGATTAGAATCCTGCATTTGCCTGCAATAAACAGCCACACTGACTCTGATTCGTTTCTAGTACAGAAGCGTTAGAATCCATACTGACTGGGTGAAGCCAGGTTTAGAGAATGACCAGTAAGGCTGCATTATGTCATTCTACAGGGCTATAGCTGGGTTTTAAATGAAGTCACATTTTTACAATAGGTGAACGTAATGAAGTCATGTTCATTATGGTCAAAATGTGATGGTAATCATTAAATCAACCTTAAAATAATTTGGCTTTTTAATGAATTCTAAGGAATTAACTTTGTAGCTTCCAGCTACTGAAATGTTACTATATGTCACTTTGTCTCAGGTTAAACACAGTCACTTTTGCTTTTGGGATTATTTGAAACAAAACAAGCATTCAAACCCACAGTGGTGAAATTATAAAAGGGTGCCTTACACTATTTTCTGACATTTCATAACCTAATCAAATATTAGCTTAATCACAAACATACATTCATAATGAAGAGGATTGGCAGTGCTCACTAGTAAATGACCATCTTCCCTGTAACATCCCCGAGCACTTTGTGCAGGTAGTAGGTGATAGGTCAGAGCACACGGTGTTTTCTAACAGCGCAGCCATTTCCAACCACTAATCACACTTCACTCTTACTGCTGTGATCACAAAATAACTTCTGCAGGATGGAACTCCCAAAATGGCAGATGCTGCTACGACAGACACTCCACAGCACGTTCAACACATGGAACCTCTGCTTACTTCCCCTTAATCAAAAACGCTGAAAGCAGAATTAAACCGCCACTTTCCAACTGCCTCTGTGTCTTTGGTTTCTGTCCTGGATGAAAGAGCTTCCACATTCCTTTCCTGAGGGGTCAGAGGTCAGCCTCTGCACTGCCTGACTGCCCGCCCGCCATGCCTCCCGCATGCTTAGTGACTGGTATTAACCCATTCACTGCCTGCCGCAGCCATACGCAGTAACATGTGAGAAGGGTTTCGGGGTTTGTCAGATTGGTTTTGGTGCTGATGTCCTGATGCAGGGTGAAAAAAACCACGTCAGCTCAGTGCAAGCTAGTGGGCTCTGCAAAACAGCGATCCACATAGCAGGACGCAGCCCCTACAGAAGCTTCTTGACTTAACTATACGAACAAACTAAATATAGAACGTGTGTTCATCGTCCAGAGCTTAGGTGACAACAGCCGCACTCGTGGGGTGAGGGGTAGAGGGGAGAGGGGAGGGCTGAAGTGCTGCGGGTAGGTGAACATGTTGCACAAACATCTGAGCTAAAGCAGTGGATGGTTGTTTGATAAATGTAAAAAAATCCTTTATGTAAAGAATTACTCATCAGTACATTTATAATCTGTCAGTGTACTTTTTAATACATATTTTGTAACTGCCAGGTTGTTTTTATGATTAAATATTTTATTGAAATTGTTATAATTCACAGATTTATTTATTATATTTGTGGCATTTTCTGCATAATCTGCTTTGTGTTGTTTTTCTGCCACCTTGGTTGAGAAAGAGATTCAAAGGGAAAATGAATGATAACAAAGACTTGACACTTTGTCAGTAGAAAACATGATTTAGACCTTTTTAAAATGCAAATAAAAATCATTACAAGATCCGATTACAGGTTAGTAAACAGTAAACATACTGTACAACTAGTACATACTGTACTTTAGTGCTAAAGAAAGTGTTTTTTAAAAAGCAATAAGTGGGCATAGGAGTAGGTGGAAGTGCAGGAGAGTGAGTAAGACTGTGAGAGCAGTAGAGTGGGAAGGGGGGCGCTCGCCAGAATCGAGGTAAATGAGAAAGGCATGACAAAAAAAGGAGGGAAAACAGGAGTCATTTGCAGCAGTGAAGTCCGAGTTCTTTGCACCAGTCAAGTGACTCTTTTCGGGGGTGGGGGGTGAGGGGTGTCATGTGGTCATGCTTTACTAAACACATTGGCCATGACTGGATGCGGCGGCAGATGAAGGCTGCATGGCCGCCATCAGCTCACTGCTGTGGCTTCCAGAAACAAAATGCACACGAGTGAACACACTGTCCCGCTGTTTGTTCTGGAGCAGCGGACACGGTTTGAATTGGTTAAGTCCTACAGCCGTACAACAGGTTTCATTTGATATAAAGCAGCGTGAAGCATCACATTTTTATTTTGATAAATGATATTTAAAAGAGACTGATTCAGGTTCTGTCAATCAGCTAATTGCTTCAGCTGGAAAATCCAGTTTTACACCTTCAGCTTTCAGGTGGTGCAGTTTATTAACTTTTATTTTCACTTAAGTATTAACGTACTGGATGATGGATGAGAAATAATAATGGTTACTGTGTAATTTGAGATTGACCAAATTAAACTTCAGCACAGAGTGAGAGGTCAGTGAGAGCGTGTGCAGGAACAACACATCTCAAACCCCTCATCTGTTTCAACAGTGTTCCCTCCCTCTCTCTCTCACTCCATCCTTCCTCCCACCTCCCCTGCTCCTTCCGCAGGTTTCAGTTCCTCTCCTGCTCGTGCTTTCTGGCCCAGTCTAAAGCTTCACACATGGAGGGGGGAGCTCGAGGAGCGGCGGGCGAGAGGAAGAGTTGCCACCCGCGACCAGATCTGGCATGCCAAATCCTCACCCATCACCCTCCCAGCCACAACGGCCATAAAACCAGAACTGCTGCCCTGGTGTCCTGCCTAAAGATAGCCCAGGTTGTGGTCTGGCAGGGGGGAGTCTCCTTTAACTGTCGTTAAGTGACACCTTCACTAATGCACTGCCTACTTCTCACAACTTCGTTACAAGCTCTAATACTGGTAAAAACCTACTGCACAGCGAGTAAATGAGACAATGAGCAAAATATGTTGGTGTATTACTCGTTCATTTATTATTTTTCCATTGTCTACAGCACAAAAAAATAATATTTCAAGCAAAACTCACAGTTCAGCGAGCATCATCCACACGTCACACAGCAGGATTTAGCCTGAAACGTGTGCTTCTTTCTAGTAAATGCCAACACGTTAGAATAAAGGATATCTGATCCTGCTGTACAACTTTTAATGCTTATGTTCAGACTGTCGCAGCCCACTGTTTTAAACAGAACCACATTCTTTTTCTAATCAGAACCAAGCTGCATTTCGGTGATTCTGTCTGGTGACGGTCCTAGAACTAGTTAAAGACTTAATAACTGTAGAACATGAAACTGCTGCACAGGAGCTTAATATTTTAGAAACACGGTTGCAAGTTAATCTTGAAAAACTGTCTCCACGCAAAAGACACATTAACAAACACGCACGTTTGTGTGTGTGTGTGTGTGTGTGTGTGTGTGTGTGTGCTGTGTTGAGCTTATGAGGAGGAGACAGGGGTCAGTCAGGTTGTTGGGGGTGACGCTGAGTCCACGCTGCCTATTTGACACTGGGAATGTGTCTGTTAGTAAGACCACAGGCCACACACACACACACACACATAATGTAGACAGACAAATCATTGCCTGTGCTTCCAACGTCAGGTCTGTGAATCTCTAGAAATCAAATCTGATTAAACACATGCACACAAAGAGCAGCACGCACACTAAAACACACCCAAAACAATTAAAAGAAGCACATAAAATATTTGTCTTGTTTGATAAAAACTGATATTTGCACTAATTAATGTTGTTTAGAGGGTGTGAACGTTTACTGACTATGACTCAGAGTCTGAGGCCGACCTGATCCAGGTCATCAACAGGGGAAAGGGAACAACTATTTCGCTATGCTTCACTGTCATTGTCCCCATTTTGTCTTGCATTTGTTTTGACCAACTCCTCTTCCTCCTCTTCCCATCATCGTCCTCCTCCTCCATGTGTTCAACCCCTCTCATCCCTCACTCCTCCTCTTCTTTCTGTACCACACGCCAATTCAAACACACAGAAATCAGCCTGCGCTCTTCAGCAGCTTTATCTTTCCTCGTCGTTTCCCTTCCTCCATCTCTTGCCGTGGTCAACACAGACGGCACACATTTGGGAAGCACCTATCAAAATAATCAGTGGTGTTTCAAGTCTTCCAGTGTGCGTGTAACAGCTGGCACAAACTGTACAACATCTCCCACAAACCACAATCAACCACATGAAACTGTAAAGTCGTGTTAGTGGAGTATCATCGTTAGAACAATCAACAAAGTCACAACTAGTATTATTTCCTTCGATATCGTCCTCGCGTCTCTCTCTGGGTTTCTCCCGGCGAGCCCAGAAACATCTGGGTAACACACATGTTCCTAATGATGGTTGGGGTTTGGTGGAGACTAATTAGAAAATTAACTGGCTCCGCAAACAAAGAGCAACAGGGTGTCTCTCCTTCTCTCTCTGTGCTAATTTGCAAAGAAAACAGTTGAGGGTGGTTGTACTGAACACCTATCATTATCATCTCATTAGTCGGGGCAACCTCTGTGATTTACAGATGGATGCATTGTTACAGTAAAATGGGTTTCCTTTTTTTTAGAAACACTTGATTACTATATTTTCGTTCCACCACATACAACATGCACCCATTTGTTCATACCGGGGGTTGCAAACACCAGTGCTGCCCTCCCATGCAGCGAGATGCCTTCAGATGTCTGAACCTCGTTCATCACTATCTGTCGTAAAGTTAAAGACTACGTCGGATTCATGACGCGTTCTGGTGATGTGACGTGTTGCGTTGTCCTCGCAGGTCCAATGTTCTAGTGCTTATTTAACATGTCTTATTTTACACATAAGTGATGAAATCAGTGATTCTTGCAAATGTTTGCATTCAAAACATTATTTTAAATGTGAAACGTTTCAGAGTAAAATTATATTTTTGCGAGTGTACATTAGCAGAAAGTACGTAAAGTATTAATATCACAGTCAATGAATGTTAGTAAAAGCATGTACAGATAAAAGTACATAAATAGTAAGTATTATTATCAGCATTTCCCTTTACGCAGAGTGACTTTATTTCGTAAAGTATAAAGAGTAAATGAATAAAATACAAAGTACCATGAAATCCCTAACTATACCTGTCTCAGACGTGTTCTTTAGCTTTTATATGTTTAAAACTATAACAGATGATGTTTATTATGCGCTAACATTAACTTCGATGCTTTGTTTTTATTGGTAAGCAGGAAAAAGCTGCCGTTAGCTCAGGACGTACTGTTTGCTTGGCAGAGCTATATCAAAATGTTGACACTAAACACATGGGCAGCATGACTGAGTGTAAGGCATGTGTGTGCTCGTGTGTGTGCGTGTGTGTGTGCTCGTGTGTGTGTGTGTGTGCGTGTGTATACAGAGGTGATTCTGGGGAAAGCCCTTCTGGCAGGGAGTCCTGGCCGTGACACGGAGCTCCACAGCAGCCGGAGATGTGGGCTCAGTGCCAGTGGGCGTCACGCCAGTCGCCCTCCCTCGCTCTCTCTCTCGCTTTCTCTCTCCATTATGTTTAAAGAGGAGCATTTAATAGATACAAACATGCACACTTCACTCATATGCTTAGATCATAACTATACAGTATTCATCATGTTAATCCAAATCAGAGTCACTCCCGGATGTGTTTTATTAGTATCCGACTTCACTTTCACCTTTAAACTTAAAGAAGAGCACAATGACACTGTTTTGAAAGAGGAAATATTTAAATATTATTCATGTATTCAAACATCTGGAAACAAAAACAAGTTTGTTCTTTTCACGTGTCTCCAAACTCACAGTAACACATGAAACTGTAAATTGAGGAATCGTAGACACTCGACTTCCTACACTGGGTTACAAGGACACAGTGCACACTGCAGGACACACACGCGCTTCTTCCAGCAACCTTGAACCAGAGTAGAGTCGTTCAGTAAGATAAAACTCTCTGAATACAATCATTTGATACTTAGCAAAACTATTTAAGGTAAATGTACAAGCAAGAAAAACTATAACAGTAAAATCACTGTCCCAAAACCTGACACCTGATAGAAGCCGGCCCAAATATTCCATATGTGTAGTAAAAAAGTAAAAAGGTGGTAACAAAGGTTAGTAACACGACAGTAAAGACAGCAGTGACGCACTTTATAATGGTGGGTTGTGGTAGTGAGTCGCTCGTTTGCCAACAACCGTATAAGAAGAACACGGAGGGAGGTGACCACAACAAACACGCGGGGGAACTGGACCATCCCATCATTCTTTACAGTGAGTAAACTGAAATAAGCATTATATACTGAATTCAAATAATAATATGTTCAAGTGTGTGTCTGCCCAACAAACCTTTTTGCTATGAAAAAAAAATGTCTGTGAGAAGACACACACACACACGCGCGCGCGCGCACACACACACACACACACACACACAGTGATTTTTTTTGGTTGCTCTGATTGAAACACATGCAGCCTGTGGTCGGAGCCAGTCCATCCAGCCGCTTGATACTTTTGTTTCCCAGGGCTGCCGCTGGCTCTCTCTCATTCAGATGGGGTCAGCAACAAACAATCTCTAAGTCTGGCAACGTCAGCTCAGCCTAAAACAACAGGCATTGTTCAACTGGCTTTTGTTTACAGAAATCTACAGGTTTCAAAAGCCCCCACAGCCTTTTCCACTTTTTCTTTCTCTCTCCAGCCCTACTAATTTTCCTCTGATTTGTTTCTTGTTTGCTGAATGCCCCCAACTCCATCCCTGTTGCCCTTGTATCCACTCCGTGTGCATTATAAGGGATGTTCAGTTTGACAGAAGGGAGGGGGTGGGGGGTGTTAAAGGTAGAGACCTAAAATAACATTCTTGCATAAACAGAGCCTTGAAAAATGGGCAGTGGGCAACTTACATTCCTTGAATTTTTTGGGGGAAACTTGATCACGCTCTGAGAATCTGAGGTTGCAGGCACCTTCAGGCAGATGACAGCCATGCGACAAGAGAGCAAGCAGGCGTGCAGGAGGGAGGGGTGTAGGGTGGGGGGGATTAAGATAACAAAAATGAGATGAAAAGAAAATGGATCCAGCTGACAGAAACAGTGAAGAAGAAAAAGGCAGAGAGGGGCAGATAACACAGATGTTCAAAACATCAGCTGCTGGAGGGGTGGGGGTGGGGGGTGTTTTAGTTCAAAACAACAGTGTGTGTGTGTGTGTGTGTGTGTGTTTGTGTGTGAGACAGTTGGCATTAGATAGAGAACAACAAGTCATCCACACATTGGCTCATACAGCTCTAACTGTGCACAGACAGATCTGCTCCCTGCAGCGGCACACATCCAATCCAGTGTGGACCACCAGGAAAAAGCAACTCAAGGTTATTGATCGATTTATTTTACAATTAAAAGCCGCAGAGAGTGGAAATGACCATTCGACTCATTAGACTGCATGTTTACTACTTTAACTTGTTACTGTTTGACCTAAACGCACCTGGTGGATTGTTGTATTAGCAGGAAGATTAGACATCATCCTTGACTTTACCAATCCACATTAAATCCACAGTCTAGGCTCACACCACTGCACGACTGCATTGCAAGTCTGTTACATACATAAGAACTCACATATGTATGATCTGGTGCTAGAACACATCCTTTTACTGTTACTCACTGGAGAGGAGCAAATGTTGTGAATACACCAGAAACACTGAAATCCAACTTGTTAGGAAACAGCTAGTGATAAATGTGACCACAGAAGGGCCAGTAAAACCTTCTCCACAGTGTCACAAGCCTGCGTGTAATAACCTGTAGCTGTCAGCGTCACATCTCAGATGAGACAACGATCAGCCAGTACGAAGCCAAATGAAGGGGCAGCGCGTCATCTGCCAAACACGCAAGAGCCGGTGTTTTGGCTTCTGCTCACGATGTCACTACTGACGAGAGAGTCCACAGTAGCGCAAATTCTTACTTAAAAAAGATAGGACGTCTGCGGTTTGTTGAATGATCCCCCTACTGACTGCATTTACCACCAAATAACAAACACCAGCAGTATGTGTTTCTAAGACAGATTACAAAGAAAGGGCGGATGGATGGAGCGTCTGAGAGAAAGTGGGGAGCTCAGGAGTTATTCATTAACACATTTTAACGCAGCACTTTCCTTCTCCTTTCTTCCAGCCCCCAGAGATAAAAACACACACACTCATTTGAATGACTGGGATGCCGGAGGGTGGTCTTCCACCTCACTACCTCTCCAACACTTTCAATGTGTGTGTGCAGGGGGGGGTGTAAGAAGCTCTGGCTTTCTCTAAGAAAGGTTAAGGTTTCAGATGGAGGGAAAAATAGTTCACAGGTTTCCTTTGAGGGTAAAACTGACCAACTCAACTCTCCTATAAACCGTATAAAATCAACCATTTCCAAGTGAGGGAAAGTATTGATCGGGTTCTCGGTGAGCATGCTGCCATCTGGCTGAGAATGAAGGGAGATCCACAGCGCTCATTAAAACAAGGCTGCACGTTTCTGCTCTTGCTTCTCTCTGAAGATACGTTTCAGGATCCAGATATGGCTTCTTCAGCCTGAAGCCAGAAATGCACAGATTCCCTTCTCCCAAACTTTGCACATTACATTTTCCTCACATCCCAGAAAAGGATTTAGAGAAAGCAAACATGGTCGTGCTTATAATAGTAAAGAGTCAGTATAACTTTGCTCTCTGATAGTTTGACTTCTTGTTTGTGTCAGCGGGACATCCTGGGAGGAGTGGATGGCACTATTTGGATTAATAGATATACAGACGCTACTGAAAGTCACTCGCTGGCAAAATGAGACCGTCCAAGCAAAGCGACAGAGTGAAGAGGAGGCCAGTGATATGAGCGGATTGGCCAGGCCACACTGGGAGGCGAGGGGAGTAGTGAGGGATGAACAGGGAAGGCAGGGGAGGAGAGGGGGGAGAGAAGCGCGGAGCGAGGCAACGTCATGTGACCGAGTCCAGCAGAGAGCGTTATAATAGGCCCCCTCTCGGAGCAGAGAGGCAGAGGCTGGATGAGAACCAAAATCCCTCTACCACACACAGGCTGGCCATTGTTGGCTATTCACTGGACTCCATCTCGGGGCACTTTATCATTCAATTAGGACAGCTTTCACACCGCACACCACAGAAAAGAGGCCTTCAATCAAACTGAAAACTTCACACTGGCCCTGGAGGGGATGCAGAAAGGGGACTCGCAGTTGTCACCCCACTTTCATTTTTCCTACTTGTTGTTGTTCACTGAGACTTGAGCGAATAGACACAGAGAGAGGGGGGGAGAGAGAGATCGAAAGAGGGGGAGAGAATAGATGGAAAGACGTGCGGACAGAGGAGGAAGTCCCTCTAAGTACCATTACGTGTTTGGTACCACGTGTGTGTTTATGAAGCTGATGGAATGCATTGGAGTGGGTGAGGGGTTAAATTTGGCAAGTGGTGGTTGAGTAGGGGGAGAGAAAGAGAGAGAGAAAAAGACAGAGCGGAGAGAGAAAAAGAGAATTCAAAGACGGCTCTGAGAGGAGAATGGTGCACAGGAGCAAAGAAATAAATGAGAAGGAGAAGGACGCTTGAGAGAGGAGGGACGCTGAGGAGCTCAGCGACTGCCTATAGCTACACACACAGAAAGACAAGTGGTCATTAACGTGCTAATCAACAGAGAGAGCCTGAGGTAAACAGCGAGCGACTGATGTCTCCACATGAAATATTATATGTTACTACATGTATCTGCACCCCTACTGTCTTATATAATGATTTATAGGTGCAGTGTAACAGAGTTACTGAGTTATGTATTTCCTTTTATACTTTTATGCTGCTTCATTATATCTGAGCTATAATCCCCAGTCCATTAGCAAATGAATATATAGTTAAATAAACAAAGCTAATTAAATGAGCTCAACAGCAAACATTTCCAACTCGACTTTGCTGCACATAACAAACACCAAATAAGCACCTTCACTTTTTGCTAACATGCATTTCTACAGCAGGGTATAACTTTAAAAAAACAGAAACCGTCCGTGACTTCCTGTGTTTTCCATATTTAAACCTAAAGGAACACATCTGCCCTCCTCTTCATCTCTAGTCTAACCATCTCAGGTGAGATTCAGTTAACCAGTTACCAACCGGTTCATTTGCATTAGTCTAAAGTCAGTCTTCCAGCTGGGGTCAGCCTGAGCACTTGCATTCGCTGTGCAGAGTATCCTGTTGTCTAACCCGGCAGCGGGAGGTTTTGCTTAGCGTTAGTGCATTTATTTGGTGAGTATATGGGATTGTTGAGCAGGGCGAGGCGGCAGGGGCGTTATTAAAAATCACTTCGGAGGAAGGAAGACGGGGATGTGTCATCAGACACTGTGGCTACATTCAGCTTTATTCCTACTCGCCTCTACGTATTAATCAGGAGACGCGCAATCATCTGTCACTACTACTGTAGCTGTTTATGTGTGTGTGAGTGAGTCAGGAGTCAACTCTCCCCACATGGATCATGTTTCAGCCCATTTGCTGACTCACATATCCGCAGCCCTTCAGTGGACTGGACAGACCGGGTCCATGTTGCTGCATCGGTAACGCAAACATAACTCTGCTCTGAGTCACGTGTTCCATCCCGACAACACTTTGACATGCATCAGTCGCGGCTCTGCGTGTACATACTAGACGGACTGGTGCATTCCTCGGCTGGAGCGCACAGCACCAGTGACCGTAAGACACACCACTTTGGCTCTAATTGCAGCGTAGCATGTGCACAGATAATAACAGGAAAGCTGATGATCGTGAATACATTTTTGGACTTTTTAGATTGAGGCTGGGTTTCCTTTTTTTTTTGGCAAATCCTTTCCAAACAGGAAATCATAACACAGCTGCTACACAACCGAAAAAATCCTAAAAATGAACTAAATCTGGATGTACTTTTAAAGTTACGGGAAGAGAATAAAAAGAGATTAAAACAGCAGGTAAACACGATGGTTGAGGATCTGAACATCACACCACAGATGTTCCTGTTCTCAATCATTTCTGTCCAGAGCTGATAGAAGCTCAACTGCAAACAGTAAGACTCATCTATGTTTGGGGGGAATTTTTTATCTCCCTTCCAATGAACATTTATTGACTTATGTTTAACACACATTTTTATTACAGATAATTAAATCTATGGAATGTCCAAACTAATCACTGATCAATCTCTAAAATGATTTGTAAGTATATTTAATAACGCTGTAAATAACCTATTTGATATATTGACTGAACTGAACAATATATTTTCTCAGAATTATTAATCAATTAATTATCTGTTATTTAATTAAGCCCTAAAAACAACGAAATATCTCAGCCGCCTCTGGCATTCTCTAAGTCTGCCTTTCCTTACTACAAGAGCTTGAAAAGATTCATCAAGTTCTCGGTGATCAGTAGATTAATTACCAACAATTTAATCATTCATTAATATAAAATATAAATGCAAAATATGATCATTTATCATCTACTTTCTTTTGGCTTTGGAGAGAAACGTTCAACCAGGACACTGAAGTGTCTGCTTCACGTCACTGTTATTTCTTAACACTTTCACAGCACCAAATATGACCAAAAAATTAACCTGCGGATTAATCTGTAACAAAAATCAACTCTGATCATAGCAGATCATGAGCTCTTTGCACCAGTCAACGTCGCAAATGTTTGAACAGAGTAAATTGTTTTTTTGCTTTTTAAAACAGAAACATACAAATACAGAAAAAGGAATTTTTAAGCAAAATTATTAAACTAAGTTCAACTACATTTATGAATGCATTAAACATAGCAGCAAACCAACCACAACAATAAATATGAATAAATACAAAAATACAAAGTCATACAACAGTCTGGATATTTAATTCAAAATCTGTGTGGAATTACGTCAGTATTCATTTATATATAAAAATAGCTGAAACAACTGCTCAATTAGACAGAAATAAAAATAGTTAAGTGATTTGCCAGGTAGAAAACAGTTTTTTATCATTTAATATTTTGCAACCACAGTGAAATCTCAAAAAGAGACAAAAATGATACCGTGACAGTGTCATCGATTCAACAGACTGCAACGTGTCTCTGCAGCTATGAGAATATGTCTCTGCCGCTTCTCTGAACAGATCCATCACAGAGCAACACGCGCAGTAAGAAGACCCTGTGCATGCTTCTCTGTGAGAACCATGAGCATGTCAGTATATGGTGATGTATTTGTTTCTGAGCATACAATCCTGCACGACGACAGGTCGGCAGAACAGTGGGTCGAGTTTCACTTTGTGGGCCTGCGGATACCTGCAGCTCTACGGTACCACTGCTCTGAAAGTCACTTCATTCAAACACAGGCTCGTTCTTGTGAGTTGGGTGCGAATGAATGATTCGTGAGGACAGGGCGAGACGAGTACGGATACGGACACAGATACAGACTCAAACAGTATTTTTAGTTTTTAGCTGCTTTTTAGAGTCTCTCCCATTTTTCTCACTGCTGTGTTTTTGTACTTTTACTTTTTTTATCACCTACATAGGTTTCTTATTGAATGTATAGGTTTGAGCTACTTTGTACCTTTCCTTCTCACCTGTGGTTGCTTATTTTCGTGCTGGATCGGTAAGAAGAACCGTTTGGGTCGGACATAAGCACAGCAGGCCTCTCAAGCTTTAGAACGCTCCACATGCTGTGAGCTGCAAATAAGGGCACCGGTGTATTCCAGCCTTTCTTGACCAAAAAACAGGAACAAAAGAATGAAGATTTCTCTGCTCTAGTACGTAGAGTCAGTTACTTTCCCTCAGGATCAGAGCTGGTCCAGGATGCTACTCTTTAAGTGTTAGGGTTCTGTTTTCAGGTCTTTTCCTGCTATTTTTGGGAACGTTATCACTCAGAGAGCATTTACTTGTCAAACACATGTCCTCTCAACAGCCTTTTGTCCTGTGATATCGCAACTGAATATCTTTTTGTTTGGACCCAAACTGTCCGTCACATCTGGGACACTAAGACGTAGTCGCATCAACACGTTTGGTTTTTTCTAGGCCTTCGACAATGATCTGTAGTTAGAGTTTTCTACTTTCGTGGGTTGTGTTGCTTCAGCCTCGGGTCTCTTAGTACAATAATTATGTAGCCATTGTTTTCAACCGACTCGGGGCTTGCTACAGATCATTAAACCCACTCAGGACAGTTGTCATTTGAGCCACATTAGAGTCACTGAAAGGTCAGCTGCGGTTTCCATGGTCAAGATTCAACTTTTAATATTAAGTTTCAAAAGAACTTGGACCAGACTTCTTGCTAAGATTAAATATTGGTGATAACCGGGCAAAGCTGTTGCTGCTGAAGATTCAAAACAGCTTCAAGTCAGCATTTGTATAGAAACAGTTTCTGTCATGCAACTCTTGAATCAACCAAATGACCAGTTTCCTACTCGTGTTCATGTTTTTACCTCTGTGACGTAATCAGCCCTCGATCATCTCTGAACACAACAGACTTGGCCTATTTCTAAGTCGGTCATTGGTTATAGTCAAGAACAAGTCGATCAGTGTCTGAGAGACATCCACCTAAACTAACGCTGTGTTTACTGCAGACAGAGAAAAGCCTATTAATAAATGTGTTGCAGACAGCCTGGCGGAAGTGGCCTGGGGGCTGTAAACCCACTGTGGAGGAGAAGGATGGTTGGAGAGCAAAGCAGAGAGGGATGGATGGACAGAATGGGAGAGAAAGGGAAGAAAAATAAAAGAGAAGAAATGAAGATACATGGAAATGGACTAAGGAGGGAGGAGGGGAGGGAAAAGAGGGTGTGTGTGTGTGTGTTGTGTGGTGTAAACCATGGGTGCTGGTTGATGGATGAATCTAGGTTCTGAAAAGCCACAGCTGCCCCACTCTTCCTAGAAAAAGATCCGCAAGGAAAAGTGGCAGTATGTGGTTCAAGCATCTAGCATCCTTTTACTATTTCTGACCGGCATTCTGCAGGACCCGTCAGAATGTGCGCTGGTCCAGAAAGCCTCCGCAAGTCTGAGTGTGCCTGCTTTATTAACTTTGTACCCACAATAAAAATGGAAACCCTTTTTTTGACTTTAATTAGCCTTGTAAATATCTGTATGAAAGTATATGTGAGTGGGCATGTGCACTCGGTGCTGCACGCTCACATGTCTGTTTTCAATCAGTCCATTACACAACAAAGCATCAGTCTTCTCCCTGTGACGCCCGCCAGCTCAGTGCAGCGCAGTATTTCCTAGACAGAATGAGAAGAGTAACGTTCTGTGCATCCAGCAGATTTCATCCCAAATAAGTAGATGTAAACGAATGTACCCAACTTTTACATGTTCTTTTTAAGGCTTTACCACCAAACAACCAAGCATCCATCCAGTCTTTTCGCCAGCGTCAGTTACAGAGCAAACGTTCGCCAACGTTAGCTAACGTTAGCCGCCGTAGGCTGTGGGTGAAACCAGAGGAGGAATGAATCAGTGATCTTCCCTGATGATGAGCTGGACATCAGTAAAACCAGGACGAGCCTGCACAATATTTGTGTCTGTCATAAATTCCTGCCGTGACTTGAGCGAGTGATATGCAAATAGCTTGGAATAAAGGTCAGAGCTGAAAGGGCTGAGAACACTCACAAAGAAACACACCATGGAAGAAATCACAATTTCATACCCCCAACAGTCACGCTCCAAGAAACCCTCGGTCTCTATAGCGACACAAACCTCTATTACTTTATTATGTCTCTCATTCTCAACAAGCAGGTTAAATAAATAACAATATTGAAATGAGTAAAGTCCTCTTGTCTCTCTCTCTCTCTCTCCTCCTGTTTGTCCCCTGCCTCACACATCAACAGTAAAGAAGTGCTACTGCAGGACGCGCGTGTGTAAACAACGCCACAACAAGCTGGAGGCACACCGTTTTCCGCTCGCTTCTCTCAGCGTGCTTGTTATTTTCTCCCGCTGTCCTGAGAAAATAACAAACAGCACAATCTCCCTGCAGCCTTTCAGGCAGCAGCGTCCATTCTAGCATGAACCCGATGTCCCTCGCTCCTTCACCCATCTCCTGTGCACCCCCACCCGCCCCATCCCATCCCTGCCTCTAGAAGGTGAAGAAGTACAAAGAAAGGGATCAGAGCTTTTCCGATTCTTCCCTGGTTATTAACTACCATTTGTCCCCTCCGAGGGCTGTCCCTCCCATTAACCCAACTGATGCTCTTTTCTCATGGAAATCAGCCTGCTGTTGCTGCCGCCGCCACCGTCTCTGCTGCCACTAAGCACCGCTGCTGCTGCCTGGAGAGGTGCAAGGAATTGTGGGGGATTTTCAGTGGATAAGACCTCCCTCCTGCTCAAACCTCCGGCTCTCTCTCTTTCTCTCAGTGTTACAAATGCACAAGCTCAGTTCAAGCACGCGCACCAATGCACGTGCACGCTCGCCAGGCAACATCTCATGGGCGGGCGTGCACGCACGAGCTCTCACGGGCAAGCACGTTCGCTCCATCACAAACATGAAACATGCCGTCTCTAACCACAGGGGTATGGAAGTAATGTAAAGCAACGCATGGGAGCTAATGAGAAGAAGCTGACGCAGAGATTTGTGGAGAGCAAAGCGGCGAGGAATGCTCGGGCGGAATAACACGAATCATCAGGACTTTATGATGGAGAAATAAGAGGGACTTATTGTGATCATGTAATCTGCCTGGTGCAGGAGTCTTGGTGCCAGCGCCACAAGCTGTGCACATCTGTCGTTGCACCTCAAACACAGGTGCACAGGAGCAACAGCAGTTTGTCGCATGTTCTAGGAGCTTTGAGAAGGTTCAAGGGCTCCGCTGGTGGGAAACGCCCGGGGGAGCAGATCCAGCGCTTACAGGGTGGAGAGAGCAGCAAACATCAACACATGGGTCTCGACTTGCACTGCGACTGGCAGCAACAAAGGCACTGTCTCGTGACAAACTCACTTCCATTTCCTTATTATGTAGCCGGAGGCCTTGGTGGAACATGCTCGTCTCAGAAGAAATTGTGTGGTGGCGCTGTACCCCATGTAGGGTGACACTTGGGTGGGAGGGTGGTAGGGAGGGATGCTGGGCGCTGTGACATA
>JAUMHF010000024.1:2028829-2063030 GCA_032359275.1 Microctenopoma steveboyesi | reverse complement strand
CCCCCCCCCCCCCCCCCCCCCCCCCCCCCCCCCCCCCCCCCCCCCCCCCCCCCCCCCCCCCCCACCCACCTAAACTACTATCAGTCTGCTGGAGAAGTGGCAAACTGGGTTTCTGAAATGTTTTTAGTGCTTTAGAGACGTGTGTGATGAAAACACACAATAACTGCCTGCAGGTTGGAGTTGGTCCTTTTTTATTTCCCACTGAATCTTTCATCTACAGAAATCTCCAGGCTCATTACAGCACATTTTCTCTTGACAGAATGTGCGTGTCAGACTTTACATTCTTCACATTTCGTACTTATTCCCTAATAACATTTCTCTCCTTGGAGTCAAACATAAGAAGCAGAAATCCAGCCTGTCCGTTTGAGGACTCGTCTCGTGCGCTGGTAAATCAATACTGTGGATCACAAACAACCAACTGTTTAAAGACTTTTGTGACATGTTTTAAAGGAGAAACGACAGATTTATTGATCAATAATAGCAGTCTTTGTGGCGGAATCCCTCTTGTGTTTGGCGGTGCAGATGTGCAGGGGTTATACCTGTGCAACAGCACAGTGTCCACATTCAGAGTTTAGGTTCTGTCATGATGTCACATCATTAACATCTAAATATCACATGACATAGTGACAGCAAAGAAACTGGTCACTGTGTGTTGGTTATTCCAGCAGTAGGTTGGTATTTATCTTATTGCCACGCTCCCGGTGGAGAACAAACGTGTGAGGAGAGGAGCCAGCTATCAATAACAAGTGCATAAACTGAACCCCCACATTCTGACCTCCACCCCCGCTGCCCCTCGTTTGCTGGGGTCTGGGTTGTTATTTATGCGCTTCTAAGGAAAAGCAAACACACTGTGTGTCTCACACACACATGAGCGGTGCAGATGAGCTGTGAGGAGGCCAAATGCACATGGAGTCAGCAACAATGGCTCCAAGCTCCGAGGGACGAGTCGCAGCTCCTCGTCTCTGCATGCAGCAGCAAAAGCAGGCGCACAAAGTGCTGCAACGACCCAGCAGAGTTTAGTCTCCCACACACCACGGGACGTTCCCTCTGTCTCCCTCTCCTCTGCACTGACATGCCACACTTGATAAATATTCGGAAATTGCTTAAAACTCAGCGGATCGCAGAAAAGTGGCGCAGATCACCAACATGAGCAGCGAGGGGCCGCTGGACGAAGTGCAGCGAGTTTACCAACTTCCCAGATCCGCGTTTGCAACATGTTGATCGAGCAACATTAAAAATGAACTAGCCTGCCCGGATCCGTCCGAGCCGAACATGTTCCCGACAATCACGCGTCGCTCGCGTCGATGTCAAGCAGCGCGAGGCGAGCGTTTAAAGGCGCACATGCGCGCGCCGGGACGTGCAGCACAGTACCGAGGGTTAGAGAAAAGCGAGCAGTTTACCCACCACAAAGTTTCCAGCACCGCATTAGTCCATTTCCCATGGATCCCCGGTAACCTTCATCCCGGACCAGAACGCCACCGCGGGACACCCCACGCCACCGCCGCGCGCTCCTTTCTCCCCTCGAGCTGTTGTTTGAGTCTTTTTGCCGATTCTCCCGATATGTTTTTTCTATATTCGGGCCTGAGAGTGTGTACGGCTCTCCTCAGGCTGCAGCGGAGTTATGGGGCGGTAAGCATTGTGGGAGTGTGACGTCAGGCCACTTTCACAAACTTTTTTTTGTTTTTTTCAACCAGGGACAGCTTACTGGTTTCCAGCTTACTGGTTTCCAGCTGCCTGCAGCCAGTTCTCCCAGTCCCAGGCGATCGAAGCAGTTCATACACCTGTAGTTCCTCGTTTTTATGACATAATACCACGTAGAAAAAAACAGAACTGACCGTGAGTCGAGGCCCAACGCGCTACATAATCATTTCATAAATGTAAACGAATTTCATATTGTTGCACTGAACCAAAGTTTACCACGTGATTGTGTAGTGTTTACTTCAAACTTTTCCCCTCTTTCACTGTTGAGTGTAGACCTTTTTAGCCGATGGGCTGTTTTTAGTTGTGTCTGAAACCATAAGAAAAATAAGATAAACGCATTTTTTACTGTGATGGGATATTTTTGCAAAGCTCGTTTTGGGGTTTTTAAATGTTCAATTTGTTCGGTTCATCAGACAGACACACTGATCCACTCTTAATCTCTTGGTGACGCTTCTAATAAATTAAATTAAATATTTGAAACGAGGAAAAGTGGAACGAAACCACGCAGCACAGAAAAGACGCACCTGAGTGTCTCAGGGGTTATGTGAGTATTTTTGGTGACAACGTGTGACAACACAGAGGAAGAAAACCCGCAGTCAGCAAAAACATGTGGCGGCACCGGGTCCCCACGTGCTCCAGGCTGCCGGTGGAGCTGCTGGTCCCGTTTCTCCCACCTTGTGTGTGCGTGTGTTATTTTTCTGGTAGTGGAGAGGATGAGGGGGGGGGTTTGAAAGAATTACTTCCAGGGCACATCAACTCGTTTCCTCATCACCCTAACCCCCCTCCCTCCCCTCAGCACTTCTTCCCAGCCCCTCCACAGGCTTCCACAGCCCCACCGAGCCCGCGGGGTGAATGTGTTTGTGTAGAGAGAGTGAGTGTGGGGGGTGGGGGAGCAGGAGTCTTCAATAATGCTGCATTCAAGTGCTGCTTGTTTGCACATTTATAATGTATAGAAAAGCATCTTTAGTCTGTGCGTTTAAGTGCTGACACGTAAATGAACTCAACAAAAAACGTTTGAATTATTTCATGTATTTATTCTTAAAAACTTCTTTTAGACTTCTGATGTATTTACGTTTAGTTTTCTGACATTACTGAATGAAACCTGCTGCCCGCTGGAAACCTTTAAAAACCTGATGCGTCGCAGTGAACTCGAGGTTTTTACCTCTTGGTTCGTTCTTCATCACTCGCTGCCTCAGAAATGCGACTTTTCCGATCGAACGTGAAAGCATCAAAAACCTTTTAACGTGTTCAATACCAAGGGGGGAGGGGGGGTGCCTTCCAAACCACGGGAGGGTTACCTGCTGCTGCAGCGTGGTGCAGACAGGTCGCCCTCCTCTGTCCCGAGCCCGCACAAGAGAAGTGGGAGGACAGAGCTTTCTAATAAACCTCCAGAAAAAGTTCTTTTTTATTTTCACATGCGGGAAAACTGAAAACAGATGAAAAATCATTTATTTTGTATCTATTTTTAATAAAAGACAAACTTTAAATAATTTTAAATTTCTACACAAAAGTACTCACAAAGTTCTAAGAGTGGAACTAGATTTGTACATAATTACCCTTAAAATGCATTTTCAGTTTTAATCGTTTAATAATAATGATTGAATCATGTTTTCATACACTTTTTATCAATGTGATGGTTTATTTGACAGCATTTTGTTACAGAATAGGAGTTGATGTTTCACACAGGAAGGCCTTCTCTCTCCTACTTTATCTGGAAATGCAAACAAATACATTTTCCGAGTGTCTAACTCAATGAAAAGGGTTTAATGTTCCTTTAATAAATTAAGACATTTACAATTTGTCCAAAAAAGAACAGATGGAGGCAAATGTTGTGTAGATTTTCTTAGTTTCTCTCAGCTTTGTTGTGCAGAAAAAGATGAAGTGTTATATAAGAAAAGCAACAAAAACAAACTTTAGTTAAGTTAGTTTTCCTTTTTCACAGAAAACATGACATGTGCTACAGGAGCTAACACACCAGCGTTGAGTTTGTGACCTTCTTATTAACAGAGTCTGTAGGGGAAATGGTTTTAGAATGTCAAAAATCAGTTTTGCCCTCGTGCAGCTGCTTTAGCCATTTTCTTTCATGTAAGGAGGCTGTAAAACAAACACAAAGTTGACAAGAATAGCGGCTGGAGAAACGGAACGGAGGGCTGAAGACAGAGGAGGTGAAGCGATTTCCCAGCGTACCGAGGGACTCTTCTTTCATTATGCCATTGTTTGTTTATTTGGACTACAGTGTGGCTGCGGCGACCACAGTCAGGTTGATTGCAGTTGCATGGTGGTCTGTTATTTAGAGTGATTTTTAACTATCTTATGAAACACCACATCATGCTGCGGCACCGGTTTCATCTCATTCCTCTCTGGCTCCCTCGTCTCTGCAGACCATTGAACAAACCTCTCACATGCAGGAACCGCCTGGCAAGTCCAGAGCAGCCACTCCCCTTTGTGTGTCTGGCTACCACACACCTAATCAGTCCTGATTATGCACTGTAAGGGGCGAGGAAGCCAGACTTTCAGAAGTTACGATGAGAGAAGAAAGCGATGTGCTCCCTTAAATAAAGCCTTCATCAGACATTGAGCAGAAACATCTGTGGCTGTTTATGTCGGCTCGGTGTAACAGTAGTATCATCTCCAACTGTTCCTGTGGTGTCATCCCAATTTACCCCTCTTCCCTGCAATGCCCTTTACTTCACTGCTGCTCTTCCAACGCCGTCACACACACACATGTGCACTTTTTGAGTTCTCTGCAATCGCGTTAACACAAAACCCATAAGATCTCTGAAATCAGCATCAGCGAACACAATAGCAATTAGTACGAGGGACAATTTGCTCACATCTGGAGTGGATTTCCTCACCACCAGACCAACCAGCAGTCCCTTCTTTTAAAGTTCTGGCACAGTGGGAAATGACTGTGTTTTTATGTGTTTTGTTTAAAACAGATGGGCAGTATACATTAACAGAGGTGAGCGATAAACAGCTTGGAAAGGATGGGGGGGCACTGATGCCGTGTTCTGGACGATTGTTTTTCTTTTTGTTTAGGCCAGAATTCCCTAATTATATAGTTGTGCAAACATTGGTTATTATCCTACAGTATTTTTTAATGAGCGTGGATCTGAGGGTGAGACTTTCTGTTTATTCTGAAGCAGCGTCAGAATCAGTGGTTTAGCCAAGGTTTTTATGAAGGCTTTGGTAATATGTGGGTGTAGGTCCACCGTAAACAGTCATTGTCACAATGCAGCCAACGCACAGCACATAAAATGTGACCTTTACGCCTTCAAAGCAACGTGATTACAGAACATGAGCAGTGCACAACATGCAGTACCTGAGAGATAGCTCACGACCCCGTCCTCCACATATCGTGTAACCTCTCAGCATATGGTGCATGATAATTTGGGGGTAGCAGGGTTGAAGGTGGGGAAGTGTCTCTCAGCTGGGACTTCTGTCCTGAGATGGGATATCAGCACACAGCCCGCACCAGAGGTCTGCAGCAGATTGATAAGGTGGATGGGTGGATCCAGAGCGTCCCGTCCAGCTACTGTACACATCCACAGCAGCAAGGGCACGCTGCTGCCAAACGCAGACCCCACAGCAGCTGAGAGCAAAATAAAAGCAAGCATGTCTAGCAAGAACTCTCTTTGAGACAGTTATGTTTTGTCATTTTCACATTTAAATTGGCACCACTCCTACATGCTGCCAAAGGGCCAGAATTGTCTAAGAGGAACATTAGAAGAAAGAACAGACGTCTGTTCGATTTGACCAGTTGAATGAAAAACTTCACAGTAAATGTGAATGAATGAGATCGTTATTTCATCACAGTTATGTTCATTCAAAGAGGAAAATAAAAACAGAGATTTGTTTGTTGTCTTAACAAGTCTAAATCAGAAAAGGTCCAAAATGAGCGCGTTAGCCACTTGTCACAAAGTATGCCACAGCAGAGGAGCTGAAACCAAGACTAAGAGTAGTTTTGGGATTTTGTCAACAGAGATTTGTTAGTTTGGGCCAGTTTGATCCTCCAGCCAAAGATAGTTTTTACATTTTTGGTTTCTTCCAAAATTAAAGTTTTGTTTCTTTAGTAGCGCCTCAGTTTGCATAATATAAATATAAATCCTCTCAGCTGATAATGCTTCATTTTCATGTTTTGTTTCTGAAAGGAAAACAGAGATTTGTTTCAGACAGATTTTGAGCTAAATCAAATCGCATTTAGTTTTTAGAACTGTTACTTTTATAATACTACTAATATTAATAATAATACATTTAATTTTTAAAGGCAAGAGAGAATGAGTAGCGAGTGATTTATGTTAGAATTAGTTTCATATAGTCATAAGTAACAGGTCATTAATAAAAATAGGTATTTTGTAAACATTCTCAACGAAATGAACATTTTGGGGATTTATGTCATACATACTGTTTTAGCACGCATCATTCTTAAAACCTCTGATTGAACAATAACAATTAGCAAGTGTTGTAGCGTTTCTATTAGTGTTAGATTAGATTCAATGGGAACCATTCATAGCTGGTTTTATTAGGTTTTTATTACTTTTAATGTGAAGAGGAAAAATAAAAGTCATTCACAGGTGAATACAGGTCTTTCCTGGAGCTAAATAATTTTTTTAACTTTAGTTTGAGTTTTTGTATCAACGTGCTAAACAATAATGACACTACCTGCAGCAAACTGAAAGGAAACTGAAACTGAAAGAGTTTTATATCAACAGAGCTTTGTTAGCTTTGCTAATATCTCTAAATGCGCTCTTTAGAGCCAAATTAAAATTATTACAATATCATACTTTTCTAATATTAGCCTATTTTTAATAAAATTAGAAACTTCACAACTAAGTCTATACAAGAAATAGTAGTTTTCTCAACCTCTAAATCTTTATATACGGTTCCTTGAAAAATGTTTAAAGAGTTTTTGGTCATTTGCTTATTCCTACATTTTTTGGGGGGGTTTGTTTATTTATTGCTCATTTTCAGCCTTGTAGTAGAAAATCTTCAGGAGGCTTTAACGTGAACGCTGCTGTAATCTTAGTTCTCTGCATGCCGAAGCTGGAAAATTACACCACATGAACTAGTCTCAGTGTTCAGCCTCACTGAAAGCCAGGTTGTCAGTAACAGCACAGAAAGGTCAACAGAAGGCGGGTTGCTGGAGGCTGACTACCTTATTTCCCTCTTCTGAAAGGCCACAGGCCTGTGTGTTAGGCCTGTTATTCTGCAACAGCAGCAAGAGGCAAAGGTTAAGGCATAGAGGTAAAAAGGACAAAACGCGAGTGACATACATGCATCTCATATTAAAATGAACGTCGCCTTCCTCCCCTGCAAGTTCTCAATGTGAGAGTCTGAGGAACTCATTGACTCAAAAGGGAAATTAAATCGTTAGAGCACATGAGAGGGAGTAAAAAAAACAAAAAGTACAATCCCATAATCATTGGTATTATTGCTGCAGCACATTCTGTAAAGCAGGTGTCAATTTTTGTTTGGTACACTCTCTCTCTCTGTCTCTTTCTCGCTCTCACTTTCTTCGCATTGTTATCGTGGCTGTCATCTCTAACAATGAGAAACAGTGTGTGTTCAGGGGAGGGGGGGGCAGACACAGATAACGACACAGGAAAAGAAGGAAAGAGCAGCCAGCTGTCGAGCATCAGAAAAAAAAGAAAAACGAGAGTGACTAGAAAGAGAGAAAACGTGGGTCGGCTGAACTGGAGGATGTGAACAGATCCTAACAAGCAAAGGCCTGAGTAGGAAACAGCTTAGACTCTACACAGTAAAAAAACAAGTGTCAAATCTACACTTAGAGAGTTGATTTTAACTCCGTACAGAAAACATTTGGTCCCACTCAAGTTAACATTTCCTCTATAGTCAGTGTTAATTATTCAGTGTTAATTCTACTCAATTTAATGTCATAATAAGCAACAAACGTGAGCTCTGAATCCGCGCACCCCTGCAGACTGGTCCTGATTAACACTGCGTGGAGTTTAATCTTTACACTGACTTTTAACTCTGCTGTTAGAGCTGTCTTACTAGATTAAAACAGGTTAACTATGTAATATTGACAGTCCATTTTTTACTGGGTATCACTGTGACAAACTAGCAGAAGAAAGTCACAGATTTTGGTTAAAGAGTTCCCTCTTTGGACATTGTTAGATCATGTTATATGAGCACTGAATGTGATGGATTCTGATGCAGGTCATTTCAGCTGCCTCTCAGCCTGTCAACAGTGGATAACGATCTCTTTAATGTGACATATTTAAACAATTATCAGTTGATTCAGCCATAACAAGGCAGGCTGGCAGAGACTTCACATATTTAAATGAAAGTAACAGAGATTTGAGACAACGTGCCAGGCCACTTGTTGCCATGCCTACACAGCAAACAGGGTACGGGCATGTTGAGCACACATGTGAACATGACACGAGCTCTGGGGAACGCTGCTCCTTTCTTCATCTGAGTCTTTATCACTGGACATTGTGTTTGCTGATTGGCTCCATCTGATTTCCACCAGGATAATCGGGGCCAATGCGGGACAGATGCATTTTATTTCTTTGCATTGTGATTTTTTTATTCTGCTTTTTTCTAAAGTTTTAAAAGTCTTAACATAAGATTTGGCTGTTTAAATTGATAGGTGGAAGTTCATTGCTCTGAGTTGTCAACTCCACTGAAAGCGAGATGCATATACGGTGGTTAAAGCTTTTATTGAATGCTTACAGATGTCTCAACAGTCAGCAATGCTAACAACTGGTAGGTAGTTTTTCCTCTTCAGAACACACAATAACACCTTACATCAGGGAGAAAATAAACTGACCTGTGTTCTCACATCCTCATTTTGTTAAGTTTTCAAAGCTTGGTGTCTGAGTTTAGATTGAAAGGTTTCACACTTTATTCACCCTGATGGAAAAACCACAATGTAATAATAATATTAATTCATATTTACTTTGAGGTTTTATTTTACTCTTAAGAGGTTTATAACTCATCTGCAATATTTGCATAGTAGTTTATTACAGTTCTTATATGTATGGTTATTTACATCAGAGCCTATGAGAGTAGATTAATTTTCTCATTTAGATTTATTCCTCAGTTTAACTTTCATGATTACTTTTTCTGATAATAGGCTTATTTAATATTTCAGTGGAATACTGAATGCCAAGTTTTCAGGGGCTTTCAAGGCTGTTCTGTCTCTGTTTTGAGCCTCAGAGATAAAAACAACTTAGCAAGTCTGAACATGTCCTCAGGAAATGACTCAAATATCTTTTTTTTACTTCAGACCATGCACTGTTTTTATTCTATGTAGTGAATGACAAATGCTGTAGATACTGGGGCAGTGTTCAGCTCTCCGGATGAAGGGACAGTCTAATGTCTTTACCAGAGATGCAAAGAAATGTGATTCACACCCTCCACACACTACGCGACACTACACCTCCGATACAACAGGTGGGGACATACTCACGTTTGTTCGAGCGCGCCAATAAACTCAAAGAAGAAGAAGCTGTTGAAAGCGCGATGCACGCTGGGATGTGAAATGAATAACAATGGCGGTTAAACGACAAACACTTCATGCTCTTACATTGAGATGTTTACTGGAGGTGCTTCTACTCCAAACTTCTTGGACCTTTGCCGAAGAGCTGAAGTGGGATGAGAATGGCTACGTTTTGTACTGCCCGTGCATGGGTAAATTCATCATTTCTAGTGGATAACAGTTTTTTAAAATACAAAACTTCTGTCACTCAAAAGTTTAGTGGTATTTTCAAACGGTACAGACACATACAGACACGTGTCGCTTAAAGATGAACCCAGACCACAAGTTAGTGTGTGCGTCAATAAAACTGAGTGCGACAACATTCGGAATCCTGAGAGAAGGCGCAACAGTTGCTAGATAGCAGCTAGCCCCAGTTGTGACATTTAGAATTCAAGAGTTTGGTCATCAGTTTCTATGAAGGTTAATCAACCGTCTGAAAAAAAAACACAGAGCTTCACTAAGTCATATTTAGTGTCTCCAAATACGGTTGTAAAGAAAAAAATACGTTTTTAAATTATTTTTATAAAAGACTTCACGTTTCCTAGGTTACTAGTGTCGTCAGAATGAAACAAAGATGGCGGCCTCGACTACCTGGATAGTTGCTACCTGGTACACGGGTGAAATCCTTTTTTATGTGCAGCAGATGAAATGTTTTAATCTAGCTTGGTAAAGCTAGAAGAATCTCTGAAGAGAGACAGAATATTGTTCTAAAATGGCCTTCTGTGTGGACGCTGTGGTCCCACAGTATGCTAATTCATGAGGGGGCAAAGTGTGGCTACATACTAGCTTATTCAATGGAACATAGCATAAACTAGAATCTTTAATAGTGTAAAATAACTATGCTGCAGCATTTGGGCAGATCACTCGTTAATTATAGTGTAACCCACGTTTTTATTTTCATGTCATGAGAAGTAGTAGAGAATTAACAGTTGAAAATGAGAACGTAAAATGCTTGCTAATGTTGTTCAGGACGGTTTGGAAACCAGGCAGATCACTTCCTGGGGTCTCTGGCCTTTGCAAAGATGTTGAATCGAACCCTGTCAGTTCCTCCGTGGATAGTGTACCGCCATCACACACCCCCTTACACCAATGTAAGTAAAGTCAGTAGGGCAATGAGCAACAGCTACTAACAACCTACCCACAAGTGATATTATTGATACTAGACATAGGCCCAGTCATTTAAACCTTACAGTGCTGTTTGTTAATATTCCTTCTGGTTTTTTATGTTCAGGTTCATGTTCCCTACAGTGAGTTCTTTAAGTTGGAGGCCTTGTCTGATTACCACCGTGTGGTCAGTTTGGAGAAATTCATGGAGAAACTGGCTCCCAAATACTGGCCCCCAGGACAGAGGGGTGCCTACTGCTTTGAGACTGCTGCACAGCGCAGTGCAGACAAGAAAACCTGCCCTATGAAGGTTAGAGAGCAGTGGATGTGGATCAGTTGATGAATAAACCCTTATCTGATTGTGTGATTTGTCTTTTCTGACAGATCTTTATTGGTAATAAGAAAGGTGAAAGCAAACGTGGGTAATAATAAGCTTTGGTTAAGAGCAGCTGAAATAGCAGTTTAATTTTAGTACGCTTTTTTGTCAGTCAGCATCTTTCTCACTAAAACAGAATAGAAATGGTGCTGGTGGAATGATGCCCTCTGGTGCCAGCATTTCACTTTCACTCTTTTTGTTTTGTTTCATTGCTCAGACATCTTTCTTCATTTTCAGGATGGGAACCCATTTGGACCATTCTGGGAGTATGCTGGTGTAGAATTTGACAAGTCTGTTCTATTTAGTGGAATTTCTTTTAGTGCCTACAACCAACCTCATTGGATGAAAAAGTGAGTAGATGCTTGCTGACAATAGAGATTTCTATTTGCATGAATTATTTTAGGCAACTATGATAACGATGCTTTCCCCGTTGCAATAGGTTCCCTCCCTCTGAGCACCCTGTCCTGGCACTGCCTGGGGCTCCTGCCCAGTTCCCAGTGATAGAAGAGCATGTGGGCCTCCAGCGCTATGTGGTGTGGTCAGACAAGATGGTGAAGTCGGGAGAACAGCACATTGCAAATTTGCTGACCAGGCCGTACGTCGGCATTCACCTGAGGATTGGCATCGACTGGGTGAGATTTGCTCTGCACACTTTCTTAAGTTTTCCACTTAAGAAAAGCTCAGAAGTTCCCTAGAGTTTATTTTCAGCAGTGCGCTGGTATTTGGAGCAACAGGACATGAGTTTTAATAGTAGACAAGAGTAAAGCTTTTGATACATTTGCTTGATTGTGGCCAACTGTTTAGATCCCTTCATTTTCCCACTTTATGTTGTGATTTTATTGCAGATAGAAATATTTGCAATTTAGAATTTGCAAAAAATATTCATAGCCATGGTAGATGGTTGATTCTAAATATCTCCAGCTTACAGGAATGTGCAGTGCTGTTGTGGCTTGGTTCTCGCCCCCTTCACCAACTAAATCATCTAAATTGTCTCTTTTTATGCACTATTTTAGCAAAATGCATGCAAATTGCTGAGGAATGATGATGCGGGGCCTCACTTCATGGCCTCTCCTCAGTGTGTTGGCTACAACCGTCAGAACGCTCTGCCTCTTACTATGACCATGTGCCTTCCAGAGTTGTCAGAGATTCTTAGGGCTGTCAAACTGTGGGTAAAGAAGACCTCTGCCAGATCTGTCTACATTGCTACTGACTCAGAGTCCCACAGTAAAGATATTGAAAAACTCTTCAAAGGCACGGTGGGTGTGGAATACAACAATTTGAATGGTTTTTCTAAGCGTGTATGACCTAAAATGTGGTCTGTGTTGCATTGTTTTAATTTTGATAGGTTTCATTACAAATAGTCAACATAGTTTACACTTTCATTAAATACACAGAACTTACTAAGGCATACCTACACGAAAAATATCTGTGTTCACCTGATTGTTTATTTGTATATTTCATTGTGGCTTCTACAGGTGAAAGTGGTGAGTCTCCAGCCAGACTCAGCCCAAATGGATTTGTACATTTTGGGTCGAGCTGACCACTTCATTGGTAACTGCGTCTCATCATTTTCCGCTTTTGTGAAACGATCACGGGATGTCCATGGCCTTCCGTCATCCTTTTTCGGCATGGACAAGCCTGGGAAGTTAAAAAACAAAGAAGAATTGTGAGCTGAGCACATGTGTCATGTGGTTGCCCTCTGGACTCTAATGCTGGATGATCATGAGTATGTGGTCGAGAATATCTATGTGAAGTGATGGTTGGCCTTAGTTGATAGGACATGTCGGTACTGTACTATTCATGAAAGGTTATGACATGGAAACTGCTGCTACCATGAAACACTACGTTCACTCCCAAAAGTCACAGTGTTGTGAGGAAGTAGGTATATACTATTGTCATATTGTGCACTGCAAATATTGCTAACGTCTTGCAATTCAGACAGCAAGACTTTCAGTGACCCCAGGAAAATGCAGACTGCAGTATTAACGATCATGTTCTCCATCTCCATATCACCCTCTTTCTTCTATCTTTATCTCCATCCCACCACCTCCTTCCAACATGGGAGTTCATTTTCTCTCTGTATTCTATTCCAAGCAGTGCAAAGTAACTGACCCCCCTACATACTAATTATAAGGAGGGGGGGAAGAGTCAGTGTCCAATTTACCAGGACCCAAAACTGATGAAATGTGTGGAACCCTGATCTGAAGGTTATGTACTATATATTCCTATTCATTGAATATGTTAAGGGGACAAAGGAGGGGTCTGTGATTTTGTAGTTGAATGTTTTCTATAATGTTTTTCACCAATAAAGAAATGCACACTCACTTTTAAAGTACCAACAGCCTCAGCCTGTTTCTCACCGGTAGCTTAGCTGTGAGTACAGTGGAATCAGCTGATGTGCTAAGCTATGTTGGGCAAGCTTGTAGAAATGTGGTTGCCAGATCATTCGGAAAACGTATTTTGTCATTAATGTGTGTGTAAGGCTTAGGTATTCGTTGTTCGCTGTTGACTACATATGTATTTTGTTTGCGGCTTTATTATTAATTACAATGCACATTCTTACACGTAATATCAGTATGTCTATGGCGTGATGTAATCTCCTAGTAATTAATTGGGGGATGCAGGCGTTTATCTGGCAACACAGCTCCGCATCGTTGTTGGGATGAGCAGCGGCTAATGGCTGACTGGGAGTTTTGGATTAGCTAACGTTTGCTACTGGTAATTTTTAAACGGCGTTCCTGTGTTTATTGGAAAGCGGTGTTTGTGTAGGACTGCTTTAATGAGTCTATGAGCTGGCTTTTACTTCTGTGTGCCGATTTGTTGGCTTCACGTCCACATCCCTGCTAGCGTTAGCCAGGTATTGCCACCGGACTTGTAGCTTAGGTTACCAGTGTGTTTTGCCGTTGCTAGGCCGGTTATGTGTTCTAGTCTTGGACTGTATTTTGCAGAAGCTAATGTCAGTTAACTGATCGGCTGCTTTGACCATTCTTTGCTGACATCAATTGGGCAGCTGTAAAAGGATTATGGCTCACAATATGCTTCGACTGAGTGACACCCAACCAGAAATCCCAGCCTTAATTTGGTATTATGATATTATCGTTAACGCTACTAGACTGTACATTTAGTTAGCTTAATTTGGGGGTAGCTAACGTTAACACTAACACTTTGTATAGGTTAACAGTCGTAAATGTTCACCGTTGTCAAAATGTTGTGTTTCGACATTTTTAATAATACAACTTAACAGGTATTGTGGTTTATGACAGAGAAGTATTTCTAAGTTTACCTACGATTAGTATGTTATTGCAAAAGTTAGAGTTTGCTGATAAAGATGTGTGTCGTGCATTATTAAATTTGTTCCGTTGCATGTTGGTTCTGATCATTTAATGATCTTTTGCAGCAGGTTCTGATGTGGGTATTTCAGTTGGTGCACTGCTCCTGAAAGTGCGCTTGGAAGACAGAGGATACAACGTGCCGAGCCCTGTGGGTTGGCAGCTGCTCCTCACCATGTCCAAAAGCAAGAGCTCTGAGTCGGTCAAGGTGGTGGTGCGTTGTCGCCCGATGAATGAAAAAGAACGGGCAGCCAAGTTCGAAAGGGTGGTGTCTGTTGATGTGAAACTGGGCCAAATTATTGTCAGGAACCCCAAGGAAGCTTCAGCTAGTGAACTCCGCAAAGTCTTCACTTTTGATTCTGTCTATGACTGGAACTCTAAACAAATAGATCTGTATGATGAAACCTTCAGGCCTTTGGTGGATTCAGTTCTTCTCGGATTCAATGGCACCATCTTTGCCTATGGCCAGACGGGCACGGGGAAGACGTACACTATGGAAGGTGTGAGGAATGACCCGGAGAGAAGAGGGGTGATCCCAAACTCCTTTGAGCACATTTTCACACACATTTCACGATCCCAGAATCAGCAATACCTGGTGAGAGCATCATATCTAGAAATTTACCAAGAGGAGATTAGAGACTTGCTATCGAAGGACCAATTGCGTCGCCTTGAGCTCAGGGAGAGGCCAGACACAGGTGTGTATGTTAAAGACCTTTCATCATTTGTCACCAAGAGCGTGCGGGAGATCGAGCATGTCATGAATGTGGGCAATCAGAATCGTTCAGTGGGCTCCACTAACATGAATGAACACAGCTCTCGGTCTCATGCAATATTTGTCATCACGGTTGAGTGCAGTGAGTTGGGCGTGGATGGGGAGAACCATATCAGAGTTGGCAAATTGAACCTGGTGGATTTAGCTGGCAGTGAAAGACAGACTAAGACTGGTGCTCAGGGTGAGAGGCTTAAAGAAGCCACCAAGATCAATCTGTCACTTTCTGCTCTGGGCAATGTCATATCAGCTCTGGTGGATGGCCGGAGCAGCCACATCCCTTACAGAGATTCGAAACTCACCCGACTTCTTCAGGACTCTCTAGGGGGCAATGCCCGCACTGTCATGGTTGCCAACATTGGACCGGCATCCTACAATGTGGAGGAGACCTTGACAACTCTACGCTACTCCAACAGGGCTAAGAACATCAAGAACAAACCACGCATCAACGAGGATCCAAAGGATGCTCTGCTGAGGGAGTTTCAGGAGGAGATAGCCAGGCTGAAGGCACAACTGCAAAAGCGCTCTGGAAAAAAGAAAAGAAGGAGGCCAAGGAGAAAGACTGGGGAAGGAAGTGATGCAGAGGATCTGGAAGAAGGAGAGACGGAGGACGATGAAGAAGATGGAGACGACAGAGGGGATTACTGGCGGGACCAACATGAGAAGCTGGAGAGCGAGAGGAAGGCCATCATGGAAGATCACAGTCTGGTGGCCGAGGACAAAACACGGTTGCTTAAGGAGAAGGAGAAAAAAATGGAAGACTTGAAACGGGAGAGGGAGGCCGGAGAGATGCTTGCAGCCAAAGTTAAGGTAAGTAGACTTTCTTCTGCTGGAATTCTTGTAATTTACTTTACTTTGCTTGGCAGATGCTTTTATCCAACAAGGAGGAGACACAAGCAATTCTTATTATTTAATGAATCCCAGCTAGTGAAATGTATTAATCCTTCTTTTCTTTTCTATCCAGGCGATGGAGAGTAAGCTCCTAGTTGGGGGGAAGAACATTGTTGATCACACCAATGAGCAACAGAGAATGTTGGAGCAGAAGAGGCATGAAATCGCAGAACAGGTGAAGAAACGTCTAAAAATGAACCCCTCTGTTAATCATTGAATGATGGTCACAAAATATGTGATGATGCACAACAGGATAGTTTTTAAAAACGTTTTAGACACTTTTATATTAATAGTAATACGTTTAAAATTAGTTAAAAACCAATTCAATCAAACCAATCAGCACATCCATCCGTACATCTCCCGCTCATCCACAGTCAGCACATATGGGCTCAATCTGCCAGTACACAGGGCTCTATTTGGGAGCTGGCTGGGTGGAAGTTGTTTCATGTGTAGGTTAACTGCGTTAGACAATCTCACACACAGCATCTCCAGTTAAGAAGAAGATACATTCAGGGTTCATTTCCCTTCCCAAACTTGTGCCACTTTGGTTGATATTGAAGTTTTGATGACAGCTTAATCCCGTCTTGCATTTCAAGGCATTATTTTATGCTCTTTACAACTTCTTACTTGATTGACCATTTCAGTTAGTGCCATCTGTGTAACACTTTGGTTACAGTGTCAAATGTGTGCCTTTCTGTGTGTGTGTGTGTTTCCAGAAACGGCGAGAGCGGGAGATGCAGCAGCAGATGGAGAGTCGAGATGAGGAGACTCTTGAGCTGAAAGAGACGTACAGCTCTCTGCAGCAGGAGGTTGACATCAAAACCAAGAAGCTGAAAAAGGTAGCAGCTCCGATCATGACTGGAGTGGTTAACGTCTGTCCAACCTACCCTTCATCCACACTAACACGACACTGCTACATGCATTTCTAAGACTGTTTTGTGTGCACTAAAACACAGAGCTAATATAAATATGGAGTTGATCTTTTAAAAAAGCTTTGGTCAGCTTGACAGTTTTTGCATTTTTATTGCAGCCACATGGGAAACGTAGAGCATTAACAGCATCTTTAATCTTTCAGATTTAATTCTAGACACAAACCCCACAACTAGACTGGCTCTAGTCTGCGATTTCTGATAAAGCTCAGAATTCCTGGTTCATCAGTTATGACGTCGTTCAGGTCCTGAAGCTGCAAAGCAGCACCAGTCCATCACACTAGCCCCACCATGTTTGACTGTATGATGCTCTTTTTATGAAATGCTGTGTTAGTTTTACGCCAGATGTACTGGAAATGTGAAAAATGGGCCAAAAGCATTCTCACGGTACTGTATGTTAGTAAGTAGGTCAGGTACTATTTTAAGAGGGGTTAAAAATAAAGCTTTTGCTTCGTGGATATTTTAGTATTCCATATTTCTCACGAGTCGGGTGTAAAAACCAAACAAAGAGGTGGAATATTCTAGAGTCCTTTTCATTATGGTAATTCTTGTCTGTTCTTTCTGTCCTTTATCCTCCAGCTGTTTGCCAAGCTGCAGGCAGTGAAGGCTGAAATCCAGGACATCCAGGAAGAGCACATCAGTGAGCGGCAGGAGATGGAACAGACCCAGAACGAGCTCACAAGGGACCTGAAACTCAAGTATGGAGCCTCTACTGTAGTCCTGGCAGGAAGGACATTAATTATGAATGAATGTGAAGTGAATTAGGCATGTTATTTCTCAACCACAGCCTCAAAACGATATGCTTCATGCTTTAGCGTATTAGCTGCTATGTTTGTATTCAGTCTGTATCACTTGTGTGTCTTTCAGGCATCTGATCATTGAGAACTTCATTCCCTTAGAGGAGAAAAACAAAATAGTGAACAGGGCTTACTTCGACGAGGAGGACGAGTACTGGAAAATGAAGCCTATAACACGTATAGAGGAGTGAGTCCCACACAGTGGATTCCACTGTTTCTGTGTTTGGTTATTTCCTATCGTTGCTTCAGCTTGAGCAGATAAACTGACACAAAGGGAATCGAATGATAGTTATTTTCTACATGTTAAAACCGTGTATATGCTCTTGATTCTGCTTGAGAAACAATCACACCATGTACCTGGCACTTGTTGTTGTTTGGATGATCTCAGTTTTATAGAAACAGTCACATTTTGAAGCAGCAACTCTCACAAGTATTTGGCTTGAGTTGTGGGGCCGAGGTAGCGCGGTCGCCTGCCATTCGTAAGAATGGTGGTTTGATTCCTGGCTCCTCCCATCATATGTCAGTGTACTGAACCCCAAGTTACCACCAGTGTGTCAGCTCAGCTGAGTGTGTGTGGGTGAATATGAAGCGGGGTAAAAAGCACTTTGGGTATCAGTAACGTAGAAAAGCCCTGACACTGTTCTTTCCTCTGGAAGGACAGAATAGTTTATTGCTTTATTGTATGAGACATTAAGGCAGCTGTACACACACATTCACGCTTTGTGTCTGTACCAGTGATCATCAGATGATGACCAGGCCTTTGTCTGCAGTCGGCTACATGAGGCCCCTCAGTCACCATGCTCGTATGGCCATACTGATGAAGAATGACATGAGATATAAAGTAAGCAGCACTTTCCCGTCACCGTTCTTACTGGTGAATTTAGAATCGGGTGTGTCGGATGACTGTTTCTGCCCCGTCTCTGCAGGCTGAAAACATCCTAATGCTGGACATGGACCTTCCAGCTCGGACCACAAAAGAGTATCAGGAGCCAGTTATCGCCCCAAAGGTGGCGGCGGCTCTGGAGGATGCCCTTAGAGACGAAGATGAGATTCAGGTAGATGCCTCAGTCTTTCCCAGCAGCTTGGGACCAACCCCACCATCCAGCGCCAGCAGCAGTCTCAAGAAACCAAAGTCTGGGTAAGACTAAGCTGGAGCTGTTATGACCCCAGGTTGCTGTGTGTTTATTTGAACAGGAATATACTGTGAATAGTGCCGGCTTATGTTGTTTAGATCTGGATGTGATGCAGATTAAAATGCTGTAATCTGTTTAACGCTCTGCCTTTGCTTTCTCTCACTCACTCAGTCGGCCAAAAACGGGTAAAAAGGCGAGCACCCCCACCTCTCCTTTCAGCCCCTCAAGTCCAGGATCTCCTCTTTACCCACAATCCCGCGGCCTGGTGCCCAAGTGACAACGTCTACCACTACTATCACTACCACAAGCCCACTTTTGTGCACCTGTCCACTTTGGGACTCATCTTTGAGACGATAGCTTTTGTTTGTCCAGACTGCAGAAGCCCTGGATTCTACAGATGATGGGGGGGTAACACTAATGCTGCTTTGTAGGTTTTAGTGTAAACATTAGCACTGTTAGATGTTTCCACAAGCTTTTCAATCGGAGATTTCAAAGCCTCAGTCTCAGAACGAGTCAGTACAACAGCCACACATGAAGCCCCGCATCGCTCTACACTGCAGCCACGTCTTATGTGCACATCCCAATGTTGTTTACTGGGGGGGGGGGGGTGAAGTTTTGCACACAGACGTCATTCGACAAGTCGTCTGCTAAGGGCGTAATAAAAATATTAAATCTCAAAGCACATGCAGAAACTGAATAAATGCTTCCAAAGATTACAAAACTGCAAACTTTACAATAACATCCTCATAGGATTTATGTTATTTCAAACTACATCACCTTAGACGTGACGTTACGTGCTACAACGTTTGATCATTCTACTCGTCGTCAAACTGACCAGAGCGGCTGCTGCACTGTGATTTTCTACCAGCCGTTCTCCTAACAACTGCCCTGCTGCACCTTCCCAGCACATTAAGGCAACTAAAGCCAATTTGATCCTATTGTTATGATGTAATCCCCTAAAATGTTGGATATTTGTTTTAGTTAGGTAAGCTCTCTGCCCCTCCAAACCCTCCACTGGGTCTGCCAGATGGAACAAATGACGAATCTCAGACGTTTGCCGTTTCCTGGCCAAAGAAGCAAGGGGAAGGCTGACTTCCAAACCATTTCCTAAGACGCAAACTGTTCAATGAAACCCACACATATCAGAGTGTGACTGAATCAGTGGAAAACAACAGCCGTTAGAAAGTAAGAAAAAAAGGCAGCTGCACATGTGGTGCAGCTTCGCCTTCGCTTCGTTCTCACTGTAAGTGGGGAACCACATGCAGCAATGCCAGAGTAACCATCACATTATTGCTGATTATTGTAAGCTGCCAAAGGCTTGGCAGCTGCAGGCTTCCCTAAGCCAACTTTAGGACTTTTTAAGAGCTCATTAATGCTAGATAAGATTTAATTTAAGGCCAGTTTGAGAATGAAATTGAAGAAACAACAGCTCAGGAAATATCACCTTTGTCAAATCTGTCGGCATCGACAGAGTTGACAACCAACCAGCAGGCAGTATAACCCAGCGTTGGGCTTTCTAGGCTTTGGAACTGCTCTGGCCATGCCAAGCATCTTTTTCTTATGTGAAATGCACACATTCATTAACAAGAACACACACACACACAGCCACTGTCAGCTGACAATAGCCAGCGCCGGGCCAATCGGCCGACTGTCTGTTGCAGCCCCTTGCCCTTAGCAAACCCCATGGCCCAATGGGATATCTGGGCTTGGGAGAGTAGGAGACCAAGAAAGGGGAGGGAGGGTGAGCGCCGATGGTGGCTATGGGAATAGCGTACGTGACACACAGACAAGAGCCAGAGAGTCAGACTGTGGCAGAACACGTCAGACTCTCTATCAACTGTCTCTGGATTTTGTCAGCTGTCTGTTACACTCTCTCCTTCTCTCTCTTTCCTTATCCTTTAACCTCAATTGCTCAAGTGCCATCTCTTTGTCGTGTCTGTCCCTGTCAATTTAAAGCTCCGTGCTATGACAGAGCACGGGGCTATGAAGAGGCTGCAGCTCCTTAGTATCAAACAGGTTTCTATGAGTCCGCAGAGCCTAACACCAGACCACATACTCCTCACTGATCCAAGGCTTCTCTCCCTGCTAAGTACAAGGTGTTTTCTCTTGTCCAGACGCCTCCCAAACTCATCCTTTCCCCATCCTCTGCAACCATGACACAGTTCCATAATTGCATTTGGTAAACTATGTGACAGCCCCCAACTCCTGTTCCTCTCGCTCCACTCCCTCCAATCTCACATAGCACTCATCTGTTATGTCTGAGGCTGAGGAGACGAGATTCCCAGACAGACTTATCACAGTCTGTTTTGTTACTGCACTCTGGAACACACAGTTACTTTCATCTGTGCGTTCAAAATCTTCCAAATCAACGATTGAATTTGCGGGCAGTTGTTTCCAGAACCTCCAGATAAAGTTGCCTGCTTGTAATCTCCATTTTATCATGTAGGCACAATAGTGCACAACACTCTGCATTGGTTGTACAGTGTGTGTGTTTGTGGGCAGTTTCCCCTGACTGAGCTCATTGTTTTTGGGCCCAAGAGGCTTTATCAGTGCTGGGGAGTGGCCTTCTGCTGTGGGTACAAATGCTCATGCTCTGTAAGACTTCACAGACAACATTAGATGTCTAAGCAGCCTCCTAAAGTAAGGTTCACTTAAAGGCCCAGTGAATGTAAATTAGTCCGTTTAATTGGTATAAGGTGATACACCTGTCAGTGGTAAACTGCAGATGGCCTGAAAGTCGCAGCAATTGTGCCAAAAGTTTTGAGGGTTGATTTGTCCAACGAGACCCCTTGAAAAGTAATGGACAGAGAGGTTAGAGCTCAAGTTGGAAAGCAGAGTGACAGAACATTAGTTCTTCTCTTAGACGACTGGGGAATTAAAACTGTTGTGTCCACAGTGCAGAATGTACCAGTTGGAACTGGCAGGCCTGGAGATTTTCCACTGACTGTACTTCCTTGAGAGATCTCCCTCCTTCCTTTCTGTGTCTGTCTCACGAACTCTCTTCCTTGTACAGTCTCATCGTTTTGTCTTCCCCAAGACAACATGTGAAGATAAGCTTTCGTATACACACTAAACAGATTCTGGAGAGAGCGGAAAGAGAGAATGGGATGTATGAAGGAGGAAATGGCCATTTCCTCTGCTTGCCCATTCCCTTTATTTTGTCCCGTCAAGTGGGAGGGAGATTATGATTCTCCACCAGAAAGGGGAAAGTAGGAAGACAAAAAAACAAAGACAAAAATATAACAACAGGAGAAAGGGGGAGGGAGGAGAATGGCACAAGAATAATAAAACATGCATCAAGAGCTGAGGCAGGCAGGAAGCCGCCCGTGGGCTTAAGTGCAGGGAAATTAACATCAAACTGTCTTTAGCTGCACTGTGCACCACAAACAAGGGCCCAGCCTCTCGCCGGTGTCTCCACGTCCTATAAAATATACATTAAATGGGAGGGAAATTTCAACATCATGTCGCTGTCATCGGGGCGAAACCATGCACTGGTTTGCACGTCACAGAGAGAACACTAATAAAAGGTCAGAGTTTAGCAGCGTGCAGCAGGAACATGAAACAGGCCGACAAGCTCAGGACAGCAGATAAGTGCTGTGGACTGCAAATAGATATGGTAAATTAGAACACAGCTGAGGTGCTAATGGCCCAAGACTAATAAGGGCACTTAAGACAATTAGGAGTAGTACAACTATCATCCCTCAGCAAGCTTCACCCTCCCATTCATCTAGTTTTATGTTCACTCCCCTGCAAAGCCAACAGCTCTTTGTTATTCAACACTATTAGTCATGAAAAATGACTTCCAACATTTGCAGTGTGTAGGACTGTGCTTCAGTGATAAAGAATGAACAAGTGCCTGATGGTATCAAAAAAATCAACCACTGTAATCACACAGCAAAACGCTGCTTTGCCCACAACCATCACACTTGACCACACGCAGCGGTCACATGACACAGTCGGACAAAGTGTATGTGCGCTTTCTAGCGTGTAGGTGTGTTGAAGTAAATGCAGGCAATGCACTGGGACGCATGTAATCCAAGGGCTGATGGCTGCTGGGGCTTAAGTAGGCAACCCAACACTGGCGGGTCTGCACTGGCCATAGTGAGCGGAGCAGTGAGGCCGATCGATTTCATTGTGTAGATTAGATTTGGGGAGTGCACTGGGATGGAGCTGATGGTGCTTTGAGTGGGGGGGTGGCAATCATGAGGCGCCTAGTTGGTCTTTTGGAGTCTGCCAAGCCAACATACACATACACACAGAGAGGCCGGGGGGGCGATATCAAGACTGGCTGGGGGTGCAGTTAGGCAGCTGTTAGTGTTTCACAAAAGATTAGCACCAGGTTCAGCTGTAAACAATGAGCTCATTCTCTCTAGTAGAGCACCGTGCAACACTCCACATCTGTTTTGGAACAAGCTGCCTTGTTCAAGGCCCACGCTGAGGTAATCCACACCCCCCCTTTGTGGAAATCAAACTGGGAAAAGCTGCTGAGAGGACCTTAAAGTCACGTAATGTCATGCAAAACTGTGACTTCGCGTATGACTAGCATCCAAGTTGGGAGCATGATGGGAGTTGTAGTCATATTGGAAAACAAGGTACAAACAAGCCTCCTAACAGAAAATACAATCAGGTTCAGGTTATTTGGGGTTCCTTCAGCTTCACATCCAGGAGTTTAAACTTCCTGGATGTGACCTGGACGGCTGGAAGGTCTGATATCATGGAGATGTCTTGTACTTGCACTATGTTCTTTATTTGTGTGTAACTTTTGATTTTCAAGTTTAACTGGGATAAATTTCACCATTTCTTGGCCACGTGTTCTCGTTCCTTGCTTTGTACGCGTGACTGGCATGAGGGTCAAACAGCACAGAGGAGCAGGTGGCACCCAAATGGATGCCGGGTTAGCGGGTGAGGATTGTTGGGTGCTGCCCTTTCACGATCCACGTTCCATCTGCCTGAGTCCCAGTGACAAAGAAGGAACAGAGGGACGGAGGAAGAAAACTGCAACGGAATGTTTAAAACAACCCACAGATCATTTGCTCATTTCCACTACGATCCTCCACTTCTTTCTCACTACGGGGGCTTGGCGTCGGCGCCTGCAGTAAACTACATTAGTGCTGTACTGGTGAGGTACTATGCCAACCGTGCCTATATTAATGGTGGCAATAAATTTTTGTTGTGCAAAACCTGGATTTGAGTCCAACTACTTGGTGTCAGCTTACACAAACCTACATCTGTTTTGCATCACGGAGTAAAGCGGAAGGCTTGCCCCCGTCTCCATAGAGATTTGATGTCACACTCTGCCAATTTAATTTGGCAGACCAATTTATGGAATAGTTAATTGCAACACTGCTCTATTTAATAGTCAAATGAGCTCTGGAAGATGTCCTCAGTCTTGCGACCTTTGGAATGTCATATTAATTATAGCTGGGAAGTGGCTTGAAGTATAATACTTAAACAAACCTTTTCTTCCCGCTCTTCTAAAGCTTTTTATCTTTCATGTTAAAATGTGACAATTGGGACACCGGGGGGGGGTCAGGATGTCCATGTGATCTGCTGGTGGCTCATGTTTATCGGTGTCTGCTGTGCCAGGCTTCCTTGTTGCAAAAATGGAATCTGGCAGGAATAAAAATGGGGCTTGTTGAGGTGCTCAAATCCGTCTCGGCTTTCTCTACCTTCCTCCCATCGGAATGAGCAAGGGTGGAGGGGGGATGGGGGGAGAGGAGTCCTGTGAGCTATTTACGAGGAAGGTCACACTGAGAGGGCATGGCAAGGAGCCAGCAGTCTCTCTGCTCCTCTTCCTCCTCCTTCTCCCTGCCCTTGTCTCTCCTTTATCCTCTCCACTTTCCTCTAATAACTCTGAAATCTAAAAACCAGGACTGCAGGACTTTACAGTATGATGTATTGTCTGTATTTTAACACGAGACATCAACATTTGAGTATTCCGACATTCCCCATTATCCTTCTGATTTGGTTTTTTTGGACATTTGTGTGACAGCAACAGTCACCACCGGAGGCCCAAGAACACCTGAATGTGTGGAGTTTGATTTACAGTGAGCCTAAAATCAAAACACCCAACATCTTGTTACTGGTAGAAACCACAGACTGGATCACTGATGTCTAACTAAAGGTCAATGTTCAATGTGAAAATGAGTTCCCTAATTACACAATTGTGGCCCTAATCTGAAACAGATCCATGGAAAGAGTTCCTCTGCCTTATACAATCAGATCCTCCCTTTTATTTTCTGACATGCTGAGTTATACTTCACTCTTTCTCTCTATCCCTGTTTCTCCTCTGTCTGTTGAGGAAGGAAGGATGGAAGGCTGGAAGGATGGAGGGATGGAGGGAGTCTCTGGTCAGGAGCTCAATAATAACTTTTAGCAGTCTAGCCAGGAGGCTGGAGGCCCAGACTGCAGCTGTTCCATGCTCGAGCCGGCCCTCCCTCCCCTCCACACTAATACCCGTCTCCCTCTCTCCCTCTCCCTCTCTCTGTCTCTGCCTCCGTGGTTGTTTGACAGCACTAATGTATTCTGCAGCCTCTCTCTCTCTCTCGGTGTCTGAGTGGCAGGCACGGAGCTGCGCAGCTCTTCCGCCTCCCTCTCTCACAGTTTAATTAGTGCAGCCCACAAACTACAGACGAGTGTGCGCTTTACACAAGAAACAGCTTTAATATCATCTGCTGAAGTCGAGCACCGCTGCAGCAGCTTGATCGATATTATTACCATTCTCACCGTACGTCTTATCCTGCATCCAAATGTTTTACGTTTTGGTTTTTATAGATTGGGGCGGGGGGCATGCAACAGTTTCCCTCAAACCACAATGTGTTCCTCCCGTCTCCTCCTCACCTCCACCCCCGCTCATCCCCACCTGCCCCACTACTACTCATGCACTTGAAAACTCAAGAGAGCACTCCAACAGGAGTAGGCAGCAGAAGCAAAAGAGGGGTTAGATTTGGCTGTGAAATACGCTCTGCAACTTTCAAACAAGGAGGAGGCGCCGTGGCATTGCTGCTGGTGCGGGCGAGCAGGAGCATCAAGTGGGGAACTATCCCTTTGATGTTTCATTTAGGGGGAGAGAGAGAGGGAGAAAGTGAAAGGGTGAAAGTGTTGAGTGCGCTGAAACTCCACTGTTTTTCATCAAAGGCTTTGGGTTTCCTCTCCTCTTCATTTATTCACCAACGGTGAAGGAGACGGGGAAAGAGGAGAGGATGAGGGAGGAAGGGATGCGAACAGACGGAGAGTAGGGAAAGTGAAATAAGGTTCACGAAGGAGGCTCGATTCAAGGTGGATCGATGCAAATCTGGCACGGGGAGAGCAGTTTCTTCTTCTTCGCCTCCCTGTCTGTCTGTCACTCTGCCCCTCCTCCTCCTCCTCCTCACTCCCTCCACCTCCCCTTCCTCTCTCCTCTGCTGGGGAGTCCTTCCTCCTTGCTTCTGCTCACTGAGTGAAAAGTGGAGCTGTGTGCCAGGCAGAGGAAGCAATTAAAAATTAATGGAAGCTGAGTGATAGAGAAACCTGCAAGGGCGCGCTGCCCACCACACACACACAGTTCACTCCTCTTTTTATGTGCTCCCATCTCTCCCTTCTTCAGTCTCTCTTCATCTCTGAGCACAGCCGGGACGAGGTGACACAGAAACACTAAACACAGCTCAGTGATAAAATGTACGTCACACCAAGCCCCCCTCGAAGCTCAGAGGCATCGTTTCTGGCCTCCATCATACTAGAAAAGTCCACGCCGCTGCAGGTATGGCTCTGACTGGGTGTGTAACAGTAACACACCTCTGCAGGTGCAAGCTCCTAGTATCAGCAAAGTGATGTGGGGGCTTCTGGATTTCTAGGCAGTGAACTTTGCCCTGTTCAATACGTATTAGCAGGGACGCTCACACATGTGCATCAATAATGCTAAGATGGTTGTCACTTATTTGTCCATGGCACCTCACCTCTCTCTCCACGAAGGACATGACCTCTCTGGTCTAGGAAATTCTCCCAGCGCACACAAACTGGAAGCCCTCTGGCCGGAGTGGCCACACTATCGTGCTCATTTGCAATCTGAAGAGGGGGATGCACACACCATCACCCATTGACCCCCTGTGCCCTCCTCCCCACGTCTCCCACATGAGATGATGCACTCTCCAGAGGTAGATGATTGGGTCTTTGTTCTGAGAGGAGCCAGCAATCCGCAGTCAGGAGAACATCTGTCTGTTTCTGTGGGTATTCTTCGGTGCAGAGGAGGTGACTTCAGCAACCTCCTCCCACAGACAAATGCTGCGAGTGCACTGCTGCATGGCAGAAAAGCAGCGATGCAGCGATTCGTTTTCTCAATGTGAAAGGAGCACTCGGCTGCTGTATGAATGTCTGACCCACTGTAAGGACCAAAGCATCTCATCGGGTTTTCTGATTTGTTCTAGAGGTGAACAACACTCTTGGTCAATTAGTGAGCATGAAGGCACCAAAATACCAAACATACAATTACAGCTAATCTTAACTGTTGGTTAAAGTGGTGTTTTGCAGAGCTCTGTGGCTTTGGAGAGCTCTGTGGAGCGGAGTGAAACAAACAGAGAGCTGGTGGTGGGCACAGCTGCGAGAAAGAAAAAAAGTTCTAAGACGCGAGGTTGAACAAAGAAAAGACTTTGCTGTGTGCACACACTTAGCAGTTCGTAGGTCACAGCATGCACCACTGCTACGTGGAAGATAGCAGAAGCATGTGGTTACACCCTTACTCCATCTCACAGAGGCCTGTGGTAGGCGGCCATTTTGGTTAAACCGACGTCGGTCTGCGCTGGGGGTTTCACTACCGCACCCTTCCCCTCCCCACAGTGCAGCTTCTCCCTTCTAAACCTACCAGACAAATCTCAGTTTCCAACCTTTGAACAGAGTTTGAATGAAGGCGAGTGGACCATAAAAGGCACATGTAACACGACTAACCTGGGCTCCAGTAAACTGCAGCAGTGTTTCTGGAGGCGTGTGGGTGTGGGTGTGCGTGTGCGTGCGGTGGCTTATCGTGGGGAAAATTGACAGCCACCGCTACATTTAGCACGGCCATGTGAATGCAGCTATGGATGCAAACAAGTGGAGGGGCCCGGAGAGAGACAGTGTGAGGACAGGCAGACAGTGATACTCACCTTTGGATGATGAGCAGCAGCAGCAGGAAGACGCCACGCCACAGGGCCGTGAAAAAGAAGAAATAAAAAAAAGAGACAAGTTAGATAACTGCACCATAAAAGCTTAATTCACAAAATGGTCGTTTGAACAAAATGAGGAATGGCTTCATTTCACTTTAATTGAAATTATCTGCAAGCATGTGCAAGAGTTACGGTGGTAATCGTCAGTTTCACTCTCGTTTGTAGTTCCCCAAAGAAAGCGTGGAGCCTCCTCACGGCAGTGCATTTCACGTCTAGTTTCCAGCCTGGCGTGGGTTTGTTTGAGTTTCTGTCAATCGTTTCCCCCCTCTTCCTCCTTTCTCAGTGTAGGTGGTTGTCTCCGTCAGTAGCGGTTTAGTGTTTTTCCTGCACTTGGCTTAAGTGACACAGCAGAGGAGCCTTTGAAATTCCAGACTGCCTCATTAACGCGCAGTAATTGCTTTGCGGACAGCCGCTCACAAAAAGGCCCCGCTCCCCCATCTCTTCATATAAAAGGCATGGGGCGAGTCGGGGTGTGTGCGGTTGTGTGGGGGGGTTGTAGGGGCGCAGGACGAATGGGGGACCCCAACTGTGGAAGCGTTGGTGGAGGAGGATGGGGAACAGGCAGGGAGCGGTGAGTTTGCCGTCTCCTTACAGAGGATCGTACACGAGAAGGCGCGACTTCCCAGCTTTGGGTAGCTTCACTGCAGAAACTGTGCTTTCAGTCTCCTTTTTATTTCCCGTACTCATGAAACCGCACACAAGCACGTTTCCAAGCACTCGTGATTAATCATGCATGCAGAGTGTAAGAACCCACACAGACAACTAACGTGTCATAACTCCATCATCTCAGTGGAAAGGTTGCGAGCTCCAGCGCAGGATTTCTTTCTTACTGATGTGATGTAGCCTGGCTTTCAGTCTTACACAGCCCCACTGACACCACTGTTGTCTAACACGCAACCAGAGGCCTGTAGGCGACACGCACAGAAATAACAACCTTCTCCTTCATTGCACCACCTAATGAGGTAATGAGGGTGAAACTTCACCAAATGTGTTTGTTTTTCACACCCGGCCCCTGCTAATAGCCTTCTGCAACCCCACAGCTTGCATAACGATGCCAGTTGACAAACCACTCGTCCCATGCTAACGATGACTAACGCCACGTCCACGCGATGTCAGCTGCGTTTGAGAACGATGGCGAGGTTTTCACAGACGCTCTCCAGTGTGGATCGTGTTGAAAAAGATGAAAACTTCATTTATTAATTGATATAAAGAGCTGAGTGTGAAGGTTTGGTAAAAGTCTGTCAGTGAATCACAGCTCGGCTGGATGAAAATAGCTTCTCCAGAGGTTTGATGCAAATGTGTAGAAAAACCAAACAATAACAAACTGTGGGTGGATGAACTTTGGAGGTGGAGAAATCCCTCAGAAGGTCTCACTTTCTCATGCTGATTAATCACTTAAGAAGATTGCGCCCCCCACCCTTGCTGCCCCCGCCCACCCACCCAGCACTGATGCTCATAACAGGATTGGTCTGGCTAATGTCTCTCCGCTTAACATATTTCAGGCCTGGGCTGAAGAGTGCTGGTGAAAAGGCAGATGAATGCCGAAGACAAAAGACAGATGATAGTTCTCCTCTTCTCCTCTCTCGGAGGGGTGCATCAAGGCTTTGCCTCCTCCCTTATTTGCTTGGCTTTCTTCACCACATCGCTTCCTCTGTCTAGTCAAAGCAGGCTGGCGGGGGGTCCCCACTTTCTCTGCAACTAAATGGATTAGCTGTAATTGGGACAAAAGCACTGTCCCCGAGCCTTTTCACCCTGAGCCTGCATGTGACTACAGTCAGTCCCCCTGCAGGCAGACTGCTCAGACGTCCTCTGCTTGGAGTACAGCTCAACTCCAGTTGCAGGTAAAATATACTTTAAGACATATTTGGAGCGCCCCCCCCCCCTCCTCGTTGGTTTCTGTGTTTGAGGTTAAGAACACATCTCGGAGAGGAGAACCGTTTCATTTATCTGCGACCTTTCCGCTGGCCTGGCTGTTATTTCTGCCTCGTCTAGCTGTGGTGCTGCTGAGAATTTTCGCATGTTTCCTTTCTCACTCTCTTATCTGACGTGCCTGCGAGGCCTCGTCGCCTACAACAGCGATGCCACTGTGACTCGCGCAGAAGGCTGGTGAAGTGTCAGAAAAGCAGAACAAGATGCTAATCTGGAGAGCGCCTGTTTTCTTTGGGCTATCTGTTTTGAGGCTCATATAGCAGCTCTTCACCGCCATTGGTGTAGAGTAGAACATCTTTCAGCACCAGCAGGAAGCTTTGCTGCAGTGCCCCGTGCGGGGGTACGCGCGGGCTGAAACAAATCAAACAGCTGCCCAAGGCAAAAATCTGACCTTGTCCTGTTCGAAGGAGGAATTAAACAGCAGTCCCTGTGTAAAAGGTGAGGGGCGAGGGGCCAAACAGAAGTCCTACATCCTCTCCCACCTATGCTCAACCCCCAGAGAGCCCCATTAAACAGCGCAAAAGTCAGCATTACTGGGCTGGCTTTATGGTTGCCAGATGGCAGGAGAGGGGCCTGGGTTACCTGTCAGCTAGACTACACCCTTGTAAAACACTGACCAGTTGACCCAGGAGCCATATAAACCTGGCATCTAAGACAGCGAGGCTCCAAAAACCACGTCACGTTTATACTAGCATTTGATTTCCACTGCCTTCACCTTATGACGGTACGATGACAGCAGTGGGCTTGCATCTCATTTTTTCTCAACATGTGACTCGATATGCTTGATGACATGTGTTGCCATGTAATAACGGAGAGCCTTATCAGGGGGCAGCAGTGTCACATAAGGTTCGCGACCCCCGTGACCGCGCTGGGACACAGCCAAAGCCACCTCTTGACGGCCTTTATGGTCTGGACCACTGTAAAAACAGAAAAATAGAGGACAGGAGGTGGCGTCTCGGGGGAGGGGGGTTATTGCGTCTGGCCTTTAGAATTTCGGCTCACTCTACAAACACTATCTTGAGAAGTAATCAAGGGAGGGACACTCACAGGCTTAATTGCGACAAATGTCCTTTAATGACCAGAAGTCAGAGGCTGTCTTTACATCCTCAGTGTTAACGGCCTGGAGAGGCCAGGCCGCGGGGGGTCAGAGAGGGGTCAGGTTGAATAACAGTCCAGCAGAAAGTTTGGGCTGCATCCCGAGAAGCCAGCAGCGTCCCCGCTTCGCTTTAGGGGGCTGGGAGGGTTGGTAGGAAACTGCTGAGACTTTTTTGTGGAAGAGAAGGCGTAGAGGCCAAGTGTACATCACATCTGTTCACAGAGTGAGAAAACAAGGAGAATGCGGTTTGAGGACGGTGTCTGTGTTGGCTAATATATGATCAGGCTGCATTAACACGCGTCACCGGGTGTCTACCGCCAACCTGACAGATATCACCAACCACACGACGGCCTGGAGCGGGCTGACACAGTGCGTCCACCGTTCATCACATTCACCACAGTTCTCTTGGTTTGCTTCCTTTTCCCCCTCACATCTGGAAAGCAGGACTGACTTCCCTGCCTTTCCCCATGCACACACACACACACACACACACACACACACACTGACGTCATGTAGATCACTCTGCTTGATGGGAAACATATGAGCTGAGAAAGGAACATTACAGGAAGAGGGTGTTGTCACCAGAACACAAGTTATCCTCCAGAATTCACTCGCAAAGCTCATTTTTCCACTTTGGTTTCTTATCGTACACGAAGCCTGCTGTTTTAAGATGACGCCACATATTCCCCCTGCTCGTTGCACAGTAACAACATGTAATCTGGCCAGATACGAGTGTTTCTCACTTTCAACCGATGACTAAATGAGGAAGCCAACACCTGCTCTTTTATCTTGCCACCACGCAGCATTTACTATGAGCAGCAAGTTTAAGAAGCACAAACAGCTTTCTCTGCATGCGAGTTATTTAGCAAAACAGTGCAGGGGGTGGGGGGGTGAGGTGGATGTTGATGAAGTCCTGTTGGCTCTGGCAGAGAGATGTGCTGCTTGCCTCCCCGCCATTCATTGGCTAACGCTTTCCATGGCTGCACTAGAGCACCACATCAGAGCCAAAACCAACCCTCTTGTCCTGCTCTGCCACCACCACCACCACTTCTGCAGGACCAAACCATTGCCTTAAAGGAAAAAGGAAAATAACAACTGGGAAAGGTCTGCGTGGGGGATTTGGATGGAGGTTGCTGGTGAAAGCTGCACCTCATCTGTTACTGATTTTTCATTATAGTTTGCCTTAAACTAGTAACAACGGGCTGATGATATTCACGTATAGCATGATTTTCTAGTATTTTATCAATTATTTCTGCCAGTTTACAACAGAAAAATCCAGATCGCACGTGAGCTCACACCAGAAGTGCAGTGTTAGAACTAAATGTGATCTTCCTCACACTATTCAGAGCTTGCGCTTGCATTCCCCTCTTCCCTTCATCCTTCCATTTATGTGTCTTTAGTTTACGCTCACACTGTAACACCATATTGCTGCCACCTGCCACCAGGAAAAAGCTGAGAAGGTTTGCAGTGATCAGTCACGCAAACACACACACACACACACACAGCCCAGCACACTCTCCCACTCTCCCATACACCAGCTATAAGCATGTGTGCTGTGCATCCGAGCAGCAGCGAGTGGTAAACAACAGCACCCACTCACATAACAGTGAGAACAAAACAGCAAATACAAGAATCCGATTAGAGCGGCGGACAGGGCGAGGTGGCGCTGGAAATGAATTGTGCGTACTTTGCAGTTGGTATACTGTATAAGCCCGTTCGTGCTGAGGGGCGATTACCTAGTTTGCAGCACTGGTAATCTGTAAAGCAGCTTGGAGAGAGTTTTTAAAAGACGCAGCAGCGGTGGCAGCCTGTCCTCTCTCCCTCCTGACTGCCATAGGCCGGCCTCACAAGGCTGCTAAAAAGAACCATGCAGGGGAAGCAGCTCGCCAAATTTACAGACCTAGCGTGGGTACAAAGAGCTTTGTGAAGTAGGTCAGATAATTCACGTAAATGCCCCGTACCTATAATAGGCCACTCACAAAAACATGCATCAGTGATGTTCACGCGCTCCGCAAACACAGCATCTACCAGTCAAGTGATGGTAAAAGGTGGAAGGAGCCTGTTGTTCCTACTAAAGACAGCACCGGGTCCCTAATCCCAGCTCCAACAGCACATGCCCAAAGGATAGGGAGCTGGCTCGCCTCTATTTTTGAGGCTGCTGACCTTTGCCTCCTTTCCCTGGAGAATAAAGACAGGTCCAGGCTGGAAACGATAGCACACTCTCCTCTGAGCTGCCAGCGACTCCAAGAACAACTGGGAAGAGACTGGAGAAGGTGCAAAGCCCTGGTATGCCTGAAGTGCGTGGTGTGACAGAACATCTCAGTAGTTTGCTGCTCACTGCATGAGCTAATGACGATGTCGGATCTGCTGGATGCTCTATAACCCAGCAGGACTATGGAGCATCACTCTCTACATGTGTGTCTACGCTATAAGAAAGGAGAGAGAAAGAGAGAGAGAGAGAGAGAAAGGGAGAAGAATTAGTGCGAGAGACACAGGCTGAGGCCCACATCTGGGTAATTGGGGATGACAGGCCTTGGATCATCGCTCCCAACAACAGGACTTCTGAAAGATGGATGAAGGCGGGGGTGAGGGTTGCCTAGGCCCTGTTGAGTTTGAGTGTATCAGTTAGACTACGCTGGTACTTTTATAAGCTTTCATTCTGTGTGTGTATGTGTGTGTGTGGGCCCAGGAAGAGGAGACTGTTGTTGTGAGCGGCAGGTGGACAGAGGTGTGACACGCTCGCAAACTGAGTGTGTCAAAGTGAACTTTTTTTTTGTTTCAACACGTCACTGTCATCTCGGTGAGAGTGTAAGTGTGCATGCATGCTTCTGCTGAACCTGCAGGATGACACACATGTTTCCACCTGTCCAGTGAAACAAAGTATGCACACCCTCTGCCTCGCGCTGGCATACATCCAGCAGCAGGCTGGCAGGTTAAACTGGGCCATCAAGACTCCTCAGAGATGATGATTTTGCATCCAGCTGTGCATGACAGGGTTGTGGTTTTTAGTAAGTGAAGATTTGGCATGCACACCACGGAAGAGATGGTTTTAAAAGAACACATGCACAATGCAATAATACAGTAGTTTACTATATGAAATGGAAAAAGAGGATTTCCCATTGATTTCCCTAAACTCTAACCCAGATATGTACGTTTTTGTTTCCATCTTACTGAGCAGCATGAAGGCAGACAGAGCCACTCTCATCTCGTCTGCTGTAAAGCCACTGTGAAATTGTGCAGTTCAGTACTGAGGTAAGCATGCTGGGAGCCCGTGGGACCCTGCGTGTGTGTGTGTGTGTGTGTGTGCGCATAAAAGAGTGTGTTCAAGTGAACTGTGCAACATGGGCGGTGAGGCACACTGTAATGCGGGCAAAGAGAGGGAGAGAGAAGAATGAATGAGAGAGAGAGAGAGAGAGAGAGAGAGAGAGAGAGAGAGAGAGAGAGAGAGAGGGATGGATGGAGGG